>BCLH01002978.1:0-18391 GCA_001602315.1 Zoysia pacifica
ACTTAATGATGCATGTAAATTGTAGTACTTCAGTGCTCTGTCATATCAAATTAAGTGAAAAATAAAAACCGGCGTTCAGGCATATGTACAGTGTTGAGTTGATCTCAGCCTAATGTAAATGACCGAGTATTAAGGGGTGGTTAAGTAATAACTGCCCATGCATGACCTAGCCATGATCAGTGGCCACTAACCTACGTAAGGACCTGGTGCCAACTAACACCAGCATATAAGAAAGGGGTGCTCCCAACTTGTCTAAACAGTGACAAAAATTCTAAGTGATAGGGAGCGCACCTAATCTCTACCGATCCAATCCAAAGAGAGGTTAGGAGTCAGTTGAAGGTCATGTCCAGCCGCCAGCCCCTGATGCCTCTCAGCGTTCATCTATACGGAAGGAAGAAGGTGATCCAGAAGAAAAAGAGACTATAGCCTGCTTGATGAAGCAGGCATCAAGATTCCTAATTAGAAGATTTTGCCAATCAAGTCAGTGATTAAGAGTCAAGTGTTAACCCTGAGTGATTAGTGTGTTCCTGTTAATTTGGCTAGGATCCTCATGAATTAGTTCCTACATTTGTATCAGAGCCTGTCTAACCTAATCTCAAACTCTAATTGCCTAAATTTGACTCTGTACATGTTAATCACTTCATTAAGTCCTCAAATCAGATTTATTTCTTACGGCTAATGGCTATTTAGGTGTGATTAGAACCTTAACCACTAAGGCTAAGTGGGTTTCCCCAAATCTAGTCAAACCCATAAGAGTTTTCTCCAAAATCAGACAAAACCTAAGGCCAAATCAAAAAAATTTGAAATTAGAAAATGGGGGCCAGAACGAATCAGAAAAGGAGCTGTAAGAATCCATAACGAATAAGAGTGGTTGGACTCACCACGTTGCTGTGATAAAGATCCTAAGATTAAGTTCCTACACATAGCTCTTTACTAAGTTTACTAAGTACACAATGTTAAAAATCAGTAAAAAAACTGATTGCGACAACAATTTAAAAGTAAAATAATACTTCTGTAATATTTTAATATATAAGACTGTTGTGAATCACATTGCATTTTTTACAGACTACAGAAACAAAAAATGATCACAATCATTCATCTGAGTTAGCAAACAATTCTTCTCCTTTCATTGAGTAACAACAGTTTAAAAATTGCAGGGGATCTCCGGATCCGGATACCGGGTACCACTGTCGAACAAAACCTCCTCGTTGGCTGCGCTGATCGATCGGGTCCCCGTTGTTTGTGTGTGGGCTGAAGGGGGTCCTATTACGTTCCACGTAACGCGGACAGGAAACAACGTCCGAACACCAAGCGCGCGGGGTGCGGGCTGAGTTTCCACTTTTATTCGCGTGCGGCCCAGCTCGTCAGGTTTCCATTTTTCTTCTCTGTTTCCAGCTCTCGGCCCAGATCCAGATTTCAGCGCGCGGTCCAGCTCCGTTTTCTTGACTGTTTCCAGCGCGCGGCCCAGAGAAAAACAGGATCAGTACAACACTTTGGGCTCAGCTTGTTTGAATCACAGCCCAGTACAATTTAAAACTTCTAAGGGAAACAAAACAAAGAAAAACATAAAAGCTTTAGCCTGATTAAGAAAAAAGTGAAAACTCTTTCACTTTATTAAATAAAAAAAGATTAATTACAACGTGTAGTTGCAATGACAATAATTAAATTTTTTTTCAAAAAATCAAAATATACCCTCTTCATCTCAATTTACAAGTCATTTTGTGATTGGATATGATAATTAAGGAAAGTGAAAATGCGGGCTGAAAATGAGAAAGAGAGAGGGATGGAGAAGTATCGGGAAGAAAGAAAATGTGTTGAAAAATGAGAACACCTTATAATTTGGAAAAAGTGGAGGAGACATATGTGTTACTGAGGGAGTAGTAAAAAGTGAAAAGTGTAATATGATTTTTTAAAAAAAAATAAAAAGTAACTTATTAATATGATAAGTAAAAAATAGAAGAAAAAATAAACCTGATCTTTAATGATTAAGAAATGAACTTCACTTCAAATGTAAATATCTTCATTGATTCCAAATGAAACTATTTAGAAAAAAAGATAACAAAAATATCAGAATGTTACTCAAATGTAGGAGTAGTGACAATACTATTCTCACAATGTATTAGTAAAAAAGTGACAATAACTTTAAGTACATAACAATACTTAATCAGATAGTTTCAAAATATTACTAAATCAGATTGCTTCATTTGTATCTAGTAATGAATATAATTTATTCCAGCCATAAAAGTCAATTGTTACACTAGTAATATTCAATTGCTCTAGTAGTGAATATAATTTGTTCTAGCTATAAAAGTCAATTATTCTAGCAGTAAGATTCAATTGTTCCAGTAATGAATAAATTTGTTCCAGTCATAAAAGTCAATTGTTTCAGCAGTAACATTCAATTGTTCCAGTAGTAAATATAATTTGTTCAGCTATAAAAGCAAATTGTTTTGATAGTAAAATCAATTTTTTTGATAATAAAATAAAACATTCCAAATATTTCGATCAATGCATGTATGAGCGCAGTTAAAAAAGAAGCATAAACATGAAAAATGAAAAGAAAGGGAAAATAAAAAACAAAGAAAAAATATTTTAAAAATAAATAATAAATAAAAGGATAAAATAAAAAAACATTTGAGAATAGTAAAAATAATAATATATTTTAAAATATCAATAAAGAAGGGCACAATATAAGAGAAAATATGGTATAAATAATATCAAAAACATTATCAATGCATATGTTAATGAAAATAAAATCAAAAAGAAAAAACTCAAAGCAAGCCATATAAGAAATAAAAGGAAAACAAAAAGAAGAAAAGGAGGAAAAAAACCCACGCACTAGGAAACAGAAAACGAGAAAAGCAAAAACACATGAGCTAGCCCGAAACACTGAATAAGACATGTATTGAGCTGAAAATAAAAAGAAAAAGGCCAGCGAAAAAAGGTGTGCTGAGGGTGGTTTCGTATTGGCCTAAGCGGAGGCGAACATTCCCGGGCTGAAGGTCCTTGGTCTAAAATGCCAAAGGAAAAAAAAAAGGCTCTGAGCAAATAGGCAATGAGCCAGAGAAGCCCCCCAAAAAAATGTGCTCATTCTCATCAGCATCAGCGGCGTTTGCATATTGACGAAGTACTAGCTATTCTGTAGGGAACATTGGTCTCTGGACACCTAAAAATCCTGGTTTTAGAAAATTTCTATAAAAAATTTTAGTCCTAGATTTCAAAGCTAACAATTTTTTTGGTATTAAAGTGTACTAAACTTTTTTACTGTTACCGATTTGCCATTCTGATATACCCGTGCAAAACTGATATTGTTTCAAATAGTTTGCTTATAAAATTTTAAATATTTTTGTATATGCATAGCATATAAATTTGGAAAAATCGAATTATTTTTTATTAATTTTTATAGAAGTAGGAGTATCATTGAATCTGCCCAAATTTTCACAAAGCAGAACCTCTTTTACACTGCCCAGTACAAGCATTCATTATCGTTACAAACAAAAGCGGTCAGTGGGCTCATCACCGGCCGGGCCCCGCGGTGGATCGACGACCAGAGATCAAGCGGGGCTCTCCCGCACGCCCGCAGATGCATGCCATGCAGCCGTTGATGATGGTCTGCCCCAGCTCTGCAACTCGTGGGCGGTCGAGTCGAGCATTCAAAGTAACGTAAAGAGGCGTGCCGACTGCCTTGTCGCAGCGAGCTTTGCGATCGAGTACAGCTGGAGCTGTAGTCTGAAGCAGTGGCGGGGCCCTTGAGAGGAGCTGGGCCAGAGGCGGAGTGCGGAAGGGAAGAAAATTGCATAGGACCCTGTCTCTCTTCACGCCACGTATTTTTTACAATCTCAAAGCAGTTCTCTAATTCAGCTCTAGTTTTGTGGTCCAGTCTATATCTCACATAGGATTTTTATTTTGAATATTTTGTATTTATCTAAAAATTATGAGAATAATAATAGGAATGGATGATTAAAAAAAATACCGTGTTGTATCTTGAATATGCGATTTAAGCTTCAACATGCGAAATGGTATGTTCAACGTTCACTAAAATAAAACTTTGTTAGTCGGGTACTGGATGTGCAAACAAAGGATTTTTCGCAAAAAATTATTCATATATTTTATAAGAATTAGTTCATTTTTGACAAAAAAATGTAAAAAATAAAAATTCTTTTTTTTTTCCCAAAGGAGGCCTAATTTATATTTCCAACTTTCGACGTAAGGAATTTCGAATTTACACAGTGCAAAAATAACAAATAATTTTTTACATGTAAAATATGTTTCAAATTATTTACCGATGCTCTATTATTTTTTACTACGTATGTTTGAGAAATAAGACGTAAGTGACTTCGTAGTATTCAATAAATCGGTCGATAAACCGATGAAACCGCTACATAAACTAAAAACGACGGGTCTACTACACCATTTCGATCAAATTTTATTTAAATTTTGATTTTTCGATTTAAAATGATTTTTGACAGGTTTTCGCAGTTTTCGTCAAACTAGTTTCTATCAGTTTTAACAGTTCAAATGAAAAAAAATTTGCCGAGTCATATAGAGAATTGCTTCGCCAAACGAGATTTGGAGTTGGACTAAAAAACTAAGCTGAATTAGAGAACTGCTTTGAGATTGTGAAAAACATGTGGGGCGGAGAGAGTTAGGGTCCTACAAGTTTCTATAGGACCCGGATCCTCTTTAATTTCCTTCCGACCTGCTGCGGCAGCAGACGTTGGAGCAGATGCAGCGGTCGGCGCGCGCGCTGCTGGTCATCAGCGACTACTTCTCGCGGCTCCGGGCGCTCAGCTCCCTCTGGCTGGCGCGCCCGAGGGACTGAAGTGACCGCGCGAATGCTGTGCTACTGCACAAATTGCGGCATCGCGGACATGATTCGGCTGTAGTAACGGGCTGGGACACTGGTCGCAAGGCTTTGCGACGAGAAGCCCTGCTGCATGTAACGAGAGGAACTTGTACTACTTTCTCCGTTCACATTCACAAATATAAGGCACAGGAATTAAATTAAAGTACGATAAAAAACAAGAGAAAAAAAGATAGATATAAAAATTTATTAGAAGAAAAGAAAATGTACTAGAAAAAAAGAAATATGTACTAAAAAATGAAAATTACATATATTAAAGAATAAAATTTAAATGTTAAAATAACTTATACTATTTGTGAACAGAGTGAGCAGCTGAGAGAGCTTCGCTGTTGGTTCCGTGTTGGTAGCAGCAGCTCGTATGTTTAGATGCTCGTTGCATCTTGCCTGGTGCTGGGAGGTCTGTCCAGGAATGCTAGAGTAGTGTCCAGAGTAACTGTAACCGTAGGTAATGCTGTCTGTGATTCTTATTCATGCTAATCCACATTCACTCGTGCAAGAATGATGTTCGGAGCTGGTGTGCCGTGCGCCCTATTCGTGCGAGCAGAGGACCCAAATCGCGGTCGTTGTCCCACGGCTCAGTGGTTGCAGACAATCGGGATGCCCGCCGATGCGCCGCAGCTGATGCTCGTCAATCATCACGTCCGGCGAACTCCGGCCGGGGTCTTGTTGGCCTCGCGCGCTTGCTGGACGCCGGGGAAAGCACGCGCGACGGATTCATATCTTCTGCCATTTACTTTCTGCGACAAACTTTGTCGTACTCAATCATATTTATTCATTACATAACCGATGCTTTATAATTTATAATCATTTTTTTATCTAAATTATATTAATTTATTTAAAAAGCAAAACTATAAATCATGCAATTATTACTCAACATTAATTCTGTAATGAGTGGTTAAAATCAAGTACGACAAAGTTTACCATACAAAAGGAAAGACAGAGGAAACGATAGTCCAAACTCCAATTCGCTGCAGCAAATCTTTAATCTGTAGAAGCATACTACATCCATTTCAAAATATAAGTATTTCTAGATTTAAATAAAGTCAAAAAAATTTTACCTTTCACCAATAATATCTAAAAAATTACATAATTTTTAACATAAAAATATAATTTTTATGAAAGTTTATTTAATGATAAATAAAAAATATAATTTTTATGTGACAGAAAATACTAATTATATATTATTATTGGTCAAAGTGATAAAAATTTGACTTTTACTAAACCTAGAAATGCTTATATTTTGAAATTGAGGGAGTATGTTATTAGCCATATGCCGTATGCTCTGGCCTAATTTTCAACTTTTAAAGACTCAGTTCAATAAGATTAGTCCTAGTCATAATGAATACACTGAGCACTGAGCTCCAAAACAGTGGATTAGTGACCAATGCCATCGCCACGTTACTCCCTCCACTTTAGACTTACTTTGAATACAAGATTTGAAAAAAAAAGAATGTTCATTCTACATTACAATTCTACAAAACACAAAAAAATACAAGAAATTCCCTAGCAATTATTTAGCTGCAATGCAGAAAGAACACAGGTAAAGAGAGACAGACTCATAGGAATTTTACAAAAGGTCAACACTCTTGCTTATTTTCTGTAAAAACGTGTATGGTGAGAAGCATTCCATCCTACATTCGAAAGGTCTCATAAGTAAAACTTCATGTAGGAATTTAATCGTAGAAAACATTATAGCATACACAGCACAAAAAAAATGGCACCGATGAATTTACAGGCACATGGTGCCAATAAATAAAATATTACTTCATCCTTCAAAATAAACATCTTTCTAAATTTTCAAACATCTATCTTTGATCATTTATCTTATTCAAAATTTTTTGAAAATATTATTTACTTTATTATGAAATGATTCATTATTAGAAATAATTTAAGTTTGACTCGTTTGCTTTTGTATTTTCTTTAAATTTTTGAATAAGATAAATAGTCAAATGTTAATTTTAAAAAGTTAAAAATCGCACTTATTAGGACGGAGAGAGTAGTTTATATCACAAAGCAGAGGGGACGGCTGTACGCAGCTGGCCAATTTTTTTGTCCAAGTGGCGATGCCTCACTGTGAGCAAGAGGAGAAACCAAGCACCAGCAGCCCCAAATCAATGACGTGATGGTTCGAAGCCCCAGTCCATTGCAGATGGCCTTAGACCACCCACAATGTAGCGAGTGCTTCAACTATCTCATTGTTCACATGATATATCGGTGTTAAATTTTTGGGTTAATAGCGCTACTGCCCTTGGTTCTGTGAACTTTGTATCTTTACCTCTGTGTTTTTGAATTTGAGCAATTGAGTTGTTTCTGGTTTCTACTGTCTGTGGTGTTACTAATTTAGCGAAATGACCATAGTGCCCTTAATAGATAATTGCAAGAATAGATCTGTTATATACATAATTACTAAATTTTTTACCATTGTCTGATGCAGCACCCAAATTTCGCATGACAAGGATAGAACAAAAATATCGGCTTACCAAATTTGTTAGAATTCAGACATTAGCCATAATAAAAGATGCTAAAATTCAAATACCACTATTCTGATCATGTTGCTGAATGAAACTACCACGCTCCAACAGAAACTAAAAATATATACAATATATATAATTATAAAAAAACACAATGATAGGCTGACATAAGCAATCTACAAGCATTACACAGGCGACTAAAATGAAATAACATAACAGGTAAATAGATATAGATAGTAACAGGTAGATGGACGAAGATCTGATCACATACATCGCCGTTGATCTGCACTCTGCAGTGCTTCCTTTTATTTGAAAAGGAAAATGCAATCTGCAGTGCTTCATGCTCTTCGTCAATGCTTCTTTCGGTAGTATCAAATCAAAAAATGAAAAAAAAAACTCCCGTGAGGCAACATCGCCCTGCCGAGTGGCCCTTCTCTGACTCCTGCAAGGCCGCTCCTCGCGATGCGCCGCCGCCACCACCACACCGCTCAACGCGACGCGCCGCTGGACCCCCGCAGATCGCGCCACACCGCCGCCCCTGCGATGTGCCACCGCCGGGCCCGCAATGCACCGCCGCTCAGATGCACTCGGTAGGGATAGAAGTGAGTGGTGAGTGTGACGTATAATGGTAAGAGAGTAAAATAGTCATTTTCTAGCTTTTTTTCTCTTTTAAAAAATAAAAAAATGACAGAATGTAACAACGGGGGTAGACGAAGCCATCGATTTTAAATTTCAGGGGCAACCAGACAAAGATCCAATTTACAGGGGCATACAACCTATTCAGTTGAAAAGCAGAGGTACTGAGACAATTTTCCCTAAATTTTTCACTCTCCATAGGGGATCTTTGGTGCTTGAGAGCCTAACAATAAAAGCTATATGCTGGTTTATGTGAGATGTTTTCTCTGAAGCATCGGGTGCATGATGATTCATCGATGCCTTTTTTTTTTTTGGTTGAAGCATCGGTACGTACAATGAGTAATATCGATGCCTGGAAATAAAAGTTGCTTCAAGCACCCATCACAGGACAACAATGTGGGTGGTCTTATACTTCTATTCCATTCCAATGTACTATGTGTAAAATGTACTAAGAGTTTAAGGTTTCTTCCATAATGTAAGAACTTCTTAGAGTAAATATGAGTCAATGTTAAAACATACTCCCTCCTTTCCACTGTAAATTTTGTTTTTGACTTTTCGAAGATTAATCATTCATCTTATTATTTTATAATAAATAAGTCAAGTTTAAAGTACTTTTAATTATGAATTATTTTATAATAAAATAAATATTATTTTCACAAATTTTTTTAAATAAAATAAATAATTAAATATTGATTTCAAAATATCAAAAATATCAGTTGTAATGAGACGGAGGGAGTACCCATTTCAAAGCCATGTATTCAATAATCAGCCGGGTCACCTCCATAAATTAAAAATACTTTTTTTTATATTACTGAAAAAGCACAGTACATCCCCGAGCTTTAACAATCAATTTGAAAAAACTAATCTCCAGCTTCTAGACATCTCACCTCTCATTTTGATCATTTTAACAAGTGATTCCAACATATGAATCTGCCGCAAAAACCATCGCATGGACTCCCCTCCAGAATGTAGTCGATGACTATGAACGGATATCCACCATCAACTCATGAAAAAGAGAGAGGGAACAACTATCCACCACGGCTGACCCAGAGACCAACGGTTGAAATCCGAATGCAAGGCTGCTGATCACCTTAACAGCCTGGATAACTATCACAGCATTCTGAATGTCCAAACCATGCACGCCTTCACACAAAAGGAGGCACCTAATGCCCTCTGTCGTCGAAGAACAAATCATCTCCTCAAAAGAAGATAAACTGACCAAAAAAGAAACTAGATCTAAAACTACAGAAACTAGAAACTACCTCCTCCACCGACAGCTGCTCCTGTCTTCCCCATTTCTCACCAGCCCGGAGGCCAGCAGAGACGAGGAAGACCGAACCCTCCGTCAGTGGATCAGGCGAGGCGAGCAGACGAGGACGAAGCACGCAGACGAGCCGCGGACGAGGCGCACTCCACCAGAGAAACGTCATTGGAGTCACTATTGCTAGACAGGCACGCTCGTCGGAGACAAAGCCATCTGACACCATTGAACACCCCTCGAAGAAGACGAAGGACGAGGCGGGGATGGAGCTCGATCTACCCAAAAGACCTAAAACCTACACAGCTAGAGAAGGAGTAAGGGCCCCTCACCCTGGAGCACGCCGTCGGCAGGCCAGAAACGGCAAGGGAGGGGCCCAAAAGGACCCCCTGGAAGGAGCGCTTGCTCAGACCTCTGGTGGAGGTTAGAGCTTTCGAGAGGACGGTGTTGGAGAGGCGTGGTGTATCGTTTAAATTAGATATACTGTTTCTGTTTTTTAATTGTTGTTGTTGTTGATTTTTATATTTAAATTTGATTATTTGTTATATTTAAAAATTTTATTTGAATGTGTAAAATTTTAAGTTATAATTTAAATAACTTTAATGATAAATTAAATTATATCAAAAATATATAAAATTTATCAAAATTTTTTAAATAAAACAAATAGTTAAAGTAGAATTTAAAATTAAATGATAACATCAATTAAAAAACGGTGTCTTGTTTTCGAGTACGAGGACAAAATGGAATTATTGCAAAGACCATGCTACGCGTTTGATAAGTTAATTGATTTTTTTAGCTGAGATGAGAATGAGATGGCAAGCAAATGAAACTGGGAAAAGGGACGCTGTGCCGTCGGGCAACCGAGGCACGAAGCGCACGATAGAGACCGCCGTGGGAATCCACACCATCACGTGGACCGCCAGAATCTTTCGTCGCGCGCAGTCCAAGATTCTCACCATCCTCACTTCCATACCCACGCGTCTCGCGACCACCTTGACTCATTGGCACATGGTCCCACCTTATTTCAGACCCACATGTCAGATCCACCACGAACTCTTCTCACACAGCACGAGACAAACGCGCCCGCCGCCACCCGTGACGAGCGCCGCACCTAACCAGGGGATCAGACGGCCGGATTAGCCCACGGCAAAGCCCTCACCAGATCCCCTCGCCCGCTAAACTCTCCCCCACCATTCCGCCATTGCGAGCCAGCTGGAACTTGAGGCCCTCTTCGCGTCACGACTCACGAGGCGGCGCTTCTGGTTCCGGGCGACAGAGGCGCGTGGTACACCTGGTGGTGTGGAGGGGGCAGCCGCAGCCGCAGCCGAGGCCGGGCCGGAAGCCGGAGCCTGACGACTATGTGCGGCATACTCGCCGTCCTCGGCGTCGCCGAGGTCTCGCTCGCCAAGCGCGCCCGCATCATCGAGCTCTCTCGCCGGTAAAGTGACGTCTCGTCGTCCTCTCTCTCTCTCTCTCTCTCTCTCTCTCTCTCTCTCTCTCCGTCCGCGTCTGTCCGAGGGTGGCGGAGATTTGGCGGTGGGTTCGAGCGGACGGGGAATCATCGCCGTGGCAAAACGGGCGCTCTGGTTTGTGTAGCCGTTTTTAGCGGCTTCATTGATTCGCTGTAGGATCAGAGTTTGTTACGATTTTCGGATTGGTTCAAGCGAATCGTTAACAACTTAACATGGGGCGGAGTGTAGTCGAGTTCTCGTCAAATGGTGTTTGGCATCGAAGTCGTTTGGTATCGGAAGGAGCTACGGGCTGTGGGCCTGTGGCTCATGAGTCACGACGGGTTTTGATTTTCAAGGAACACACTGTTTGGTTGATAGCTTGACCCTGCAGTTGGAGAAATCCGAAAGGATCGGATTTTGGAAATGTAGCTTGATCTAATATCCTCCTATGTAAGTATGTAACAGTGTAGACGACAGTATTTATAAGGTGATAAATCTCTTTCATCTTTTCAAACGAGCATCCATCTTTCTAAATGCATAAGAGCAGAATTTTCGTACAAGTTCCGCAGGGCCTTATGACCAGAAAAGGGTTTGAGAAGAGCTGCCAGAAGCACTAGTATTTCTAACTAAATGTATGCAAACCTCTCCATCTAGGAAATACAATATTATAGAGTAGCTGTTTTCTGAATTAGAATTTACACTGAAATGAATACTTCAACATCGATTGGTATAATCTTGCAGGTTATATTTAAAGTGAGAGGTGAATTTTTAATACTGTACCAATTATACTTTTTGTGACTTTGCTTTGTGTTCTTATGATAGGCATGGTTCATGTTTATGATTGCACTCACTAAAAAAAGCAATTTTTTCATAGGTTACAGCACAGAGGACCTGACTGGAGTGGCATACACTGCCATCAAGATTGCTATCTTGCACACCAGCGGTTGGCTATTATTGACCCAGCATCTGGAGACCAGCCATTGTACAATGAGGATAAGACAGTTGTAGTGACGGTCTGTATCCAGATATGGAATAAAACCTCTATATTATTTATTTATGCCAATTGGAGCTCATTTCAACATATCTTTTTATTAACATATTACATGTCTGTATGTTCTGTTTTTGGCGAATCTTATTTGTTTCCGAATGAATGTTCTGCTTTTGGCAACTGACATTTGTTTCCATATGATTTTGCAATTGAGTTTTTCTGTTTGTTGTCATGGAAATGGAGCTCATGTATCTTAATGTTTCATGGCCTTAATCCACCATTACGTCATGTTTTGATGAAAGCAATTATAGAAAATTATGCTTTTATTTTATATTGTTACTTTTGAAAGGTGACTTATCTCCTAGCTCTGATAAGATAAACTTTTCTTCTCATTAATTTTTCTAGGTGAATGGTGAGATCTATAACCATGAGGAGTTAAAAGCTAAATTGACATATCATCAATTCCAAACTGGCAGCGACTGTGAAGTTATTGCTCATCTTGTAAGCTGCATATCACTTTGTTGAACTTCTCTTTTGATACCATTTTTATGCTTTTGCCAACTTGATCACTCTTAATCGAAGCATATCTTCGGACCTAAACTTACTATGTATTGCATTGACACATTTTAATATTTTCTTTACCAGTACGAAGAATATGGGGAAGATTTTGTGGATATGTTGGATGGCATGTTTTCATTTGTTCTTCTTGACACACGCGATAAAAGCTTTATTGCAGCCCGTGATGCTATTGGCATATGTCCTTTGTACATGGGCTGGGGTCTTGATGGTATGTATTACTAGGCAGTTCATCCAGCTACTTCTACTGAACATTCTTAGTGTGAATTCTTTTATATTTTTTTTTGTTCTGGGATTTCCCTTATATTTTTATGTTGTACTACTCCCTCCGTCCCAAATTATAAGTCACTCTGGACTCCTCAAGTTTTCCCAAATTATAAGTCGTTCTCACTTCCCGAGACACCTTCTTCTCTTTGCAATACATCTCCACTCTATCTCTTCGCCTCGTTTTCAGAAACCATCTTTTCCACTTTTCTTAATTCCTGTGCCTAGACCCAAAACGACTTGTAAAATGGGACGGAGGGATTACTATTTATGATGTCAATCAGTGCTTAAGGCTGGGCCCATGCTCCAGGGAAATACCTGCTAGCCCACAGGCAGTGATAAACTATCCACTTTGTTGTCCTATTTTTTAGAGCCTTACAGTTTTAGAATATGTGCACGTAAGGAACAAGTAGTTAAACTATTTGTATTTGCATGCTTGCGTCTTTAAGGGTTGGAGGGTGATGGAGGGGGTAGTTAGAAGAATTTGACATAGGTTTGCATGTGCTCTTTAATGTACGTAGTCAGGCTTATAGACTTTACAGAATGATTTTTGGATGTTCCAGAGGATTCTGGTTTTATAACTCAGATGAACTAAACAAAATTTGTCAGAGATGATAGTTATTCCAGTCATGAACTTTTTGATGTTTGTTACATGCCATTGCTACTTGTAAACCTATTGGTTATCAAAACTAAAATGCGAGCATTTATTATATAGTTATATTTTTTTTGTGGCTCTATGTTTACTTATATAACTGGGTGTAACACTCTTATCCTTTTTTTTTTCTTCAGTCTTAGAGAAATATTCAGTGTGATGTTGGCACTTCACTTGTCATTCACATTTTATCTTTCCATTTAATTGCCACTAGCATTTTATTTGCAGGGTCAGTTTGGTTTTCTTCAGAGATGAAAGCCCTGAGTGATGATTGTGAACGCTTCATATCATTCCCCCCTGGCCACCTGTACTCCAGCAAAACAGGTTCTTTTCTTCTTTGTGAAACTGAAACTCTCATTCATCTGATCCTTGCTACAACTTTTCTTTTGTTTTCCCTGTTGACTTGATTTCTTTTATCCTTTCTAGGTAGCCTTAGGAGGTGGTACAACTCACCATGGTTTTCAGAAATTGTCCCTTCAACCCCTTATGATCCACTCGTGCTTCGAGAAGCCTTTGAGAAGGCATGTTCCTTTGATTCTTTATTTCACCTTTGTTCTTTCTGATGCATCATATATACCTGATATGTTGATGAGGTGTATTTTCATAATAATCGCTTTCGATTGCATCAACATCAGGCAAATTTGGTTAATTTAGTTCATACAAAAAGAGATTTTTTTTGGATTTAAGGAAAGAAAATTAGTTTTAGCAATTTTCAGTTCCTCATTCAGTATGAGGTGTTCATAGAAACCAAGGCCTAGCCTAACTTGTGGCGTTCTTTCATGCCAATGTGCTGTATTTACATCTCTGCTTAGGCACAACTAATTCATATCAGTTGATATTATCTGTGCTATGGACTATTATAGACTGCTGGAAATGACAATGTAGAATCAGTGTGGATTTGTGTAATAACTATTAATTTTTTAGATGAATGATGTATCATACTAAATCTTGCTAATTGATTCTAAGCATTTTTCTTATTAGTAACATCTACTACATTATGTTACAGACGTTGCAAATTGTACTGGCAAATATGAAGAATGACGCTCCATTTGATCTGCTTTTATCTTTCAGATTTTGACTTTTCTTTAATTTCATCTGTTAATTACTCTGCAGGCTGTTATTAAGAGGCTAATGACTGATGTGCCATTTGGTGTTCTCTTGTCTGGTGGACTTGACTCTTCATTGGTTGCAGCCGTTGCTTCACGGTACTTGAAAGAAACAAAAGCTGCCAGACAGTGGGGAAACAAACTGCATACGTTTTGTATTGGCTTGAAGGTAATTTTCTTGTGCACAGTTAGTGCGGTGTACCATGTTAGGATATTTTCCAGTTTTGAATTTTTTCTTGTTAATGAGTGCTTTGACAAGAAAAAATGAATATTTTCTACTGATATAAGCAAAGGAGGATAGGGGAAAATATGATGAAACTTTTCTGTTCTTCATTGTAGGGCTCTCCGGATCTTAAAGCTGCTAGAGAAGTTGCTGACTATCTTTACACTATACATCATGAATTCCACTTCACAGTGCAGGTACTCCCTTTTTCTTTCACATGGTAGTTTTTTTTTAAAAAAAAACTTTTTATTTATTGTTGTCAGTAAAATACCAGGAAGGCATTGATGCCTTGGAGGAAGTAATCTACCATATCGAGACATACGATGTAACAACAATTAGGGCAAGCACCCCAATGTTCTTAATGTCACGGAAAATTAAATCATTGGGAGTGAAAATGGTTCTTTCTGGAGAAGGTTCAGATGAAATTTTTGGTGGATACCTTTACTTTCATAAAGCACCGAATAAAAAGGAATTCCATGAGGAAACATGTCGGAAGGTAATTTAAGCTTTTTGATAGCTAATCTCGTACTGTCTAAGGTTGTAAGTAATAAATACATGTCTGCAGGCTGGACTGGAGTATTCAAATGCACATTTAGTTTAGGTTCTTAGTTGTTCAGTTGGTTTGTATGCACATAGTAGCAATTGCATATACTTACCGGACATTGTCCTGACCTTTTAGATAAAAGCTCTCCATTTGTATGATTGCTTGAGAGCAAACAAAGCGACTTCTGCCTGGGGTGTTGAGGCTCGTGTTCCATTCTTGGACAAAAGTTTCATCAGCGTAGCAATGGACATTGATCCTGAATGGAAGATGGTATGTACCATCCATTACAATAACATCAGGCATCTGATTCCACAGTGAATAACAATTGTTCTCTTGTGAATTCCAGATAAGACGTGACCTTGGCAGGATTGAGAAATGGGTTCTCCGCAATGCTTTTGATGATGAGGAGAGGCCCTATTTGCCTAAGGTTGGTGGAGTTACACTCAGATTATTTCACCATGGTACTTTTATCTTTTTGCTGTAACTTATTTTGGTTTATTTTCTGTGAGTAGCATATTCTTTACAGACAGAAGGAACAGTTCAGTGATGGTGTCGGGTATAGTTGGATTGATGGATTGAAGGACCATGCAAATGAACATGTATGCCATCTTTTCCGAGTTTCTCAGGAAGCTGGCTTCTCTTGGCTTCAGTTTATTTGAGTCTTCACTTCTACTATGTTGAAAGTTTTTCTTAACATTTCAGGTCACAGATTCTATGATGATGAATGCTAGCTTTGTTTACCCAGAAAACACACCCGCAACAAAAGAAGGGTACTATTATAGGATGATATTCGAGAAATTCTTCCCCAAGGTCTGCGTACTACTATCTGCATTGATTTGTAACACCTTAGAAAGGGTTGCCTCTCCCCCCTACATAACCCTCTGATTATTGCAGCCTGCGGCAAGGTTAACAGTTCCTGGAGGTCCAAGCGTGGCATGTAGTACTGCCAAAGCTGTCGAATGGGACGCAGCGTGGTCCAAAAACCTTGATCCATCTGGTCGTGCTGCTCTCGGTGTTCATGATGCTGCGTACGATGACCAAGGGAAAGCTCCTGCTTCCTCTGATCCAGTTCAAGATGGCGGCCTTCATCCAGCCATTGCTGGAAGCCTCGTTGCTCCGGCGACCACTGCTATCTAGGGATGTAAGTCTCCCAATTTTTGGGTCAGTGGGTCGGCCCAAAACTTTTTAAAATGAACTAACTTCCCTCTTCATCTTATATTAGTGAGAGAAATAAAATGAACTAGAGGTTTGACCCACAAAACCCATTGGGTACCCACTTTCATCCCTACTGCTGTCTCAACAGATGCTTGAACAGAAGCTTGGTCGATAGATATATCAACTCTTTTCAGTAATATTTTACTAGTTCCTTCAAAATCGTGCTATCATGAACGGGTTTCATGTATACACTCTTTGTTTATGGACTGACCGATGCGTTGTAAATATTTTTCAATGTAGTTTATTTCATCTGTTGTTTATCAAATATAAGATCGAGGACAGAGCATTTTATAGTTAGCAATGGATCTAGATTTAACCGGAAGGAGTAACTGAGAGTGAAAATTTTCATTTGCCCGATATTAAACCAGGCTGAACTCATGGATGGGTTCGCATGCATTCATCAACGGTTGGGTCCTCCTCTTGAATGAATATCCAATTAATTCTTTGTTGTACACATACTCCAGGCCATCAGAATAATATACTCAAGGTCCGTGCTGAACAAATGGAATGTTTTTGTTGCAAATATGTGAGCCGCATCCTCCTTCCCCAGTTACCAACCAAATCAATACCGGGAATGAGAGGCCATCCATGGATTTTGAAGATAGGGAGGAAGCCAATCAGAGCCAAGCACGCCGCCACGTGTCCAGTCGACACTCAGGGCGAGAGGACAGCAGGGCACGTGCGAAGGATCTACGTGCACAATAACCGTTCCAGCATTGGATATTGAACAGCACAAATCAGAGGAGAGAGAGCAAAAAGAGAGGCCAGAAAGAAGCGCTGTCACCTCTAGCGATAAGAGTAGGTAAGGCAGCTTAGGCATGGCGGCCACGGCGTATTCCGTGGCTCTCCTCGGCGGCGCGTTCCTCCCCGCCGTCCCGCGCTCCGCTCTGCTCCCGCGGCGCAGCAGCGTCTGCCCGCTTCGCCTCCATGGTAACTCAGTTGCTCTGCAGTTTGACCATTGGCATCGATTTCGTAAGCGCCGTGACCTCAAAGGTTCTGGTGGTTTGACAATAACCTCGTGGCGACGTTGCAGATGCGCCAAGGCTCTCGCTGCTCCGCGCCAAGGCGGCCTCCGAGGACACCTCAGCCTCCGGCGACGAGCTCATCGAGGACCTGAAAGCCAAGGTATGCCGGACGCTTCTGTATGCACGCATCTTAACCGTGGGGCAATGTGCTTGGTTTCATGTCATCGTCGTGCCTTTGACAGTGGGACGCAATTGAGGACAAGCCCACCGTGCTCTTGTACGGCGGCGGCGCCATTGTCGCCCTCTGGCTGACGTCCGTGGTCGTGGGCGCCATCAACTCCGTGCCCCTGGTACGTTTCCCTTGATGACTGCTAGTAGCAGTTTGCGTTTTTTTCTTGTTCAACCTTAGGGGTGAAATTCAACATTAGGTTACCTTCCAAACTTTTTTAGTTTAAAAAATAACTAACATTTCAAAATCCACTCCACTTTTAAGAAACTATTTTTTTTTTTTTAAAACTAAGAGGTTCACAGATTAATCTTAGGTGCACCTGTGATAATCTGCTTGATTGACAGCTTCCCAAGATACTGGAGCTGGTTGGGCTCGGGTACACCGGCTGGTTCGTGTACCGTTACCTTCTCTTCAAGGTAATCCCTAGTAAAATAAACATCCCTTAGCTGTTCTGTATTCTGCAGTTCTGCTCCTCTCGATATACTGTAATATTGGTTTTTTGCTGCATTGTTAGAGATATCGTGCAAGAAAACATCCATATGCATGTCCATGAAACAGCTTCAACTTTTTAGCAATTTTTCTTAATTTTTATGAGTATCTGTGCACGGCAAACATAAATAGCATTTTTTTTCCTTGGTTGGTTACAGGAAAGCAGGAAAGAGCTAGCCACAGACATTGAGAGCTTGAAGAAAAAGATCACCGGAACAGAATAAACCCTCTAGAAAGTTTTGGATGGCTGAATCTTGAGGGAAAAAAAAATCTAATGAGAGAACAAAATATTGAGTACGGCCACCCATGTTCGTTATATATCTGTACACAAAGAAAGCTTTGTTATGTTGTGCAGTAACTTTGTAGTTTCAATTTGGTATTGTTCTGTTATATTGTTCTTTTCTTTTAGAAAACTTGTGCATCTTTATTTTCTAAATAGTTAAATCAAAACACAAAAGAA
>BCLH01002978.1:18401-37830 GCA_001602315.1 Zoysia pacifica
AAAAAAAAATCTAATGAGAGAACAAAATATTGAGTACGGCCACCCATGTTCGTTATATATCTGTACACAAAGAAAGCTTTGTTATGTTGTGCAGTAACTTTGTAGTTTCAATTTGGTATTGTTCTGTTATATTGTTCTTTTCTTTTAGAAAACTTGTGCATCTTTATTTTCTAAATAGTTAAATCAAAACACAAAAGAATATGAAATCTATATATATAGAGATAAAAATGATCTTAGGTGGCCAAAAATAATATATAATAAAATATATTGAACATCATTTAATATAAAATTATATCTTTTATGATAGCATAAATAACTAAAGAGTTGATGAAAATGCATCTTTTTTATATTATCTATCAATATTATTAAAAATTTGTTAAATATATATACACATTTTACAATATTTGTTATAACAATACTAGAAACACATCATAAATCATGATTTACATTTAACTAAAAGTGTAAATATTAAAATAAGATATATTATTTTATAAAACATTATCTATAAGTACCTAAATGAAATATTTATTTTTGTTGTTTTATGAGGTTATTGGGCAACATAACGTATGCACAGGGCAAAAAACAGGTGACTACGGCCTCATGTGAGGATGAACAGTCACTGCTCAGTGGTCCCCCTATTAAAAAAAAAACAAGCGGCAACATAACATATGCACAGTATAAGTTTTAATAAAAAGTGACATACATAATTATATTTATCTAATATGCCAAATAATGTGATATCATATTAATCATTTAGTAAAATTATATACAAGATTCAGATTTTTTTTTCTTAACCAATGATTATGCTAGTTTGATATATTTAAGAAACACATTGTCTGTAAATATATCATAGTGTTGATGAGACTTTTTTTTATGAAATATTTGTTTTTATCTTTTTAATGGCTGTTTAAACTGTTTCGGTAAGCTCAGACTTGTTAAAAACTCGATTAATGCTCAACTCAAAAATTAAATGAATAAAATTATAAATGTGCCTCAGTGGGGACTCCTTAATTCTATAAAAGGAGACCAACAAGGCTAGTCTAACACCTCACTACGAACTAATTGCATTCACATCTTCTCAAGCAATACAAACAGGCAGGATGTAGAGATATTAGCCTCCAGGCAGGATGTAGAGATATTGAAGCCGAGCAGAGGAACACGGACACATAAATTTAATTTGCCGGTTGCGAAGTTATCCGTTGGCACGGTATTCCTTTGTTGCCGCTTAATTTACGGAATTCCTAACATACCAACAACAATTGCTGAACTATATATGACGATCTAGTTTAGTGATATGGCTGCCTGTCGATACATAATCTGTATCCAACATCAACCGACAGCAAAGCAGAATATGTCAACGCGAGCCGGCCGGCCGGCCGGCCGGCCTTCAGAAATGTTCACTCGTGACGCGCAATTCAAGGTGTCTTCATTTTTGTAACTTCAAGATGGATACAGTTGTGAATTTGTGCAGCTGAACACAACACCCTCTGTACGGCTGTAACGACAAGGAATCAGTGTCTTTCTTCGGATAGTTATAATTTCAGCTATTTTGCGGTTCAAAATAATACTACTTTCGTTTCACAATATAAGCATTTTTTAAGTTTAGATAAAGTCAAATTTCTTTAACTTTTACTAATAATATCTAAAAAATTACATAATTTTTAATATAAAAATATATTTGTTATGAAGTTTACTTTATGATGAATTTAAAAAATATAATTTTATATGATAAAACATGATTAATTATATATTATTCGTAGTTAAAGTGATAAAAGTTTGACTTTGACAAATTTTAAAAATATTTATATTTTAGAACAAAGAGAGTACTGAACAGAAGAGAACAGATCTTCACCACCGGATTAAAATACTAGCTAAATATTCTGCCATTATTTGGACCGTAATAGTCGTCAATGACTTTAGAGAAGGAAAAAACACAGAGGAGAAAATTCTGCTTATTATTTATCATTGACCACCTTTTATTGTGCACTTACAATTTAGATTTGAAAAAAACATACTCCATGTTACATGTGCTAGGCCTGCTGGCTAGGGTGTGAGGTGGAAACCTGCTGAGTCACCCGAATTGTCTTTGGATCCTCCGGAACTACACTGAGGACTAGAGAAGAGTGCGGCGATCATGGTGGTGATGTCCCCCGGCGTTAAACTCACCGCAGCGCCGTACCGCCGGTAGAAGATCCGGTACTTGGGGACCACTGCCGCTTTTGCCGCGAGCCTCAAGGTCTGGGCAATCTCCTCGTCTGCTGCCATCCATTGGTCCTGCATCGCCACCGCTTCCGTCACCGCCGCCTCCACGCCTCGGCCGTCGTCATCTGGATGCGTCATGGAGGAGATGACCTTGCCCCAGGCCGCGCGCACGAACACCTGGACGTGGCCTCGCGCCTTTGCACCGTGCGCCTCCGCCCAATCCTCCCCGAGTACGCTCTGCAGCCTGGTGCAACCGCGCACTTTTTTTGCCATGTAGTGCGTGTTGTTCGCCAGGAACAGGTAGCTCAGCGCTGCTTCCCGGTAGCTGCCGGCCTTGGATTCCAGCTTGCTCAACAGAGCCGAGACCAGCTCACATATCCAATCGGAGTGTTCGCCCTCGTAGTCGGCGAGGAAGACGAGGTAGTTCATCACGTAACGGGTCAGCGGGTGCACGGCACCGCCGGCTGTGGTAGCCTTTGATGGCTCCTTGCGGATGGCCGCCTCAAAGGTCACCAGCGTGGAGCGCGCCGCCTCGGCAGCCTTGGCGATTACAAGGGCGGCACGGGTGGCGACCTCAGACTCTCCACGCCCTTTAAACACGGACAGAACCGCCGGCAGTACCTCGGCGACGAGGGTGTCGTGGACGTCGAGCACCCGGAACAGGCGCTCCGGAACACGGCGTGCTCGTGCGACTGCGGCCTCGGCAATGGCGAGGAGACTCATGGCCTGGTCGTTCGCGATGGCCGAGAACACAGCCTCACCGACAGCAGCGTTGTCGCCGGCGAAGACGGAATCGCATAGATCTTTCTCCACGGCAAAGATGGAGCCGAAGGCCACGGTCGCGGCGGTTAACCAGGGCTGGATTATCTTAGCGTCGACTTGGTCCCAAGCAAGCTTGTTGAAGTAGGAACTATTAGCAGCTTGCGCAGGATTGTGTCCAATCAGGCGCTGCAGCTTGGCGGTGAGCGCGGCGCGTCGGCTCGACTTGAAGGTGGTGAGGCACTCCTTGCCATAGCCGGCAGCCATCATGGCGCGGACGATGCTGCCGATCGGGATCGCCGCTTGGATACGATCATCGTCGTCGTCGTCGTCGAGGTGGCGGAGGAGGAGCCGGAGCTCGAGGTCGAGCCGGCGCATAGCGGTCTGGAGAAGCTCCTGGGCCTGGATGATGCCGCCGTTGTTGGCGTCGTCGTCGCTGGAAGCGAAGAAGAGCATGGCTCGGTGGAGGTCAGCCGTGGCGCCAAGGAAGAGGTTATGAACGTCGGAGTGGAGGAAGAGGGAGCACGTTGCACTGGTGAGCGTGTCGTCGGGGTGCCACTTCTTGACGAGCTCGGCGGCAGCCGCCACGCTCTCTTCGATGAGCGTGGTGGAGAGCGTCCGGCGGTGCAGTGGCGCTGCTCGAGCTGGAGAGGAAGCCAAGGCGCGAGCCCGCATCGTCGTCGCCGCTACGAAGATGGTGACGGTGATGCACCCACGGAACAAGCTTGGAGTAAGCTACCGATTCTGTTGCTTCCAAGCAAGCAATCAATCGGAGAGGCCATGGCTATTAGTAGTATACAAGTTCTCACTAGCTCGCCGTGTGCGGTGCGAAATATAGAGCCCAACAATTTTTTTTTTTAATTTTGCTAGAAGAGACAAAGGAACAATGCTACTTTGACCGATACAATCATGGGAATTGTAGCCTGCCCAGCTGCCTCCTTGTTTTTGTCGTCGACCTGCTTCTCCAATCGTAGTTCACAGGCTACTGAGTTTTCCTTCTTGTTGTTAATAGGATTATAAAAAAGATACTAGGATAAAAAAAATACAAGGCGTGCCGTTGGGAGCCTTATGGCAGCTACAATGATGTTGTCGTTGTATCATAGATCGTTTGATGCATGACAGACAATCTTTGGAGGAGCTAGCGGACAACTGGTACTAGTGTTTTTAGTTGCCGTTGCACCCGGCCTTATGGCAGCTTCCCTATGAAGACTTTGGAACAAATTTCTGGGTATGGCTTTCTGGTCCTCCTAATTCCAAAATAAATGGGCTAAACTCGACACTTAAATTTAATCCTGCAAGACAAATGAGCACATTGATCAGTTGCCCTACTTTATAAAATCCTGGAATAAAACCTGTTGGCAAGACAAAGTTATAGGCCTAATAATGCTGCATTATCCATGAGCAGGTTATTCTTGGTCATGGCTCAGGACACCTTTCATGGCTTTGTACGGAGAAGACACATTAGGATTTGCCAAGATACCTCTAGTTGTCATGTTGTTCCTTCTCAAAAGCTAATCATATTTTATTTTTAGGGTCCTTCGTGCTTTGCTTGCGTCTGCTGAGGACCCGTTTGGAGGGTAGGAATTTTATAAAAATTTCGTATAAATTTTATAAGAATTAATTCAATATTTAAAAAAAACGCATGAATGAAATTTTTTTCTCCATCAAAGGGAGCCTAAAGGAACACACATGTTGGCCTTCTATTGAACTGTGCGTTAAATTTGTTCAACGAACGCTTGTGTTGAATTCAATAGCAGATTTTTTTTTAAGTTTAACAGAATTTCGCAAAGAACTCTTTCTAAAAATGGGCCACGAGCTGGCCTAGGCACAATAAGTCTCCGAACCCCGGATTCTGCTCTCTTCCAGTTTCCAGGACGTTCTTTCGGCCGTCGCCCTCCTCCCTCCAGACTCCAGTTCCACTACTCCCCCAATCGGCCAATCGCACCTCCGCGGACGCCACGCCGGCGCCATGGCCAACGCCGACGCCTCCGATCTTTCCGCACCGCAGGAGCAGCAGGATCCCGCGCGGAAGGCGGTGCACGTGGTGGTGAAGGGCCGAGTGCAGGGGGTTGGATTCCGCGACTGGACCGCGTCGACGGCGGACTCCCTCGGCCTCGCCGGCTGGGTCCGCAACCGCCGCGACGGCACCGTGGAGGCGCTCCTCTCCGGAGACCCCGCAAAGGTCGACGATATGGTCTCCCGCCGCCTCCCCGTTGGACCCCCTGCCGCTGCCGTCACCGCCGTCGTCCCGTCCCCCGCCGAGCCCGTGAACCCTTCCACCGGCTTCGAGATTAAATTCACCGTCTGATGTGCCCGAGCCCGGTTGGTTCGCTATCTTGGATGATCGCTACTGCTCCTAAGTACTGATGATCGGAGGCGGCACCTGACGCTACCGCTGTGGTTGAAAAAAAATCTCTGTAGATGCTTGTTTCTTGGAGAATCGTTAGGGATGGAGTGAGAAGTGCATCTCCCTGGTGTATCCATATGAGTTCCTGACAATGGTTGTGCGATGACTCCATGCTTGTATCAGGCAAACGCATCAGCCATCAGTCGCGAATAATGATTATCTGTTCGTCTATGTACAAACATGTACTCTACTTAGTTGACAGCCGGAACTCTGGCTCAGCTTTGTATTGGCTGGTATGATATGAAATACGAATCGTTTAGTTCGTCGATATGTTAGCTGCCACTATTGTTCATAGTTGATTTTCCAGTCTGAACTGAGAACATCCAAAGGTTGCTTGCCTGAGTAAACTCTGCTTTTCACTGACGTATACATACCGACGCTGAACATACATATTACTAGCTTCCCTAGAGGGCTCAATTTATCTCCACCCTGTCCATCCGCGATCCGCATAATTTCAGGCGTCATGGACTGCAAAAGCCTTCGATGAAGAGAACAGAGAGCCTCTAGCAATCTCAGCGTTCCATCTAAAAGCCCAAGCCATCTCAAATGACTTTCCATATGATGACCAATTTATGTTACAACTCTCATGAAACTAATATGTACTTCGAAAGCATTCGCAATACATATATGATAATAGAAGCACATAGTCAATAGCATTTGCACAAACGGGCAGGTACTTCTCAAGAGGCATAAATAAGAACCGACCCTGATCTGTTCTGCCTCTGCCAGTGTTTGCCCCTCGGCGACGGCGCCACGGCTGGCCAATCCCTAACGTCTATTGCTCCTGTGGATCCTCAAACTCGTGGCCATGATCCAAGAGGTAGTTGGCAGCGAGCTCCTCGTCCTTGTTGCACGCAAAGAATACCTCCAGCACAACCGCCCGATTGAAACCCATTGCCTCGAGCTGTTCAATAATATATCAATGTACTAATTAGGCAAGAAAAGGGAACACCGTTGTAACAATTAAACAAGCAAGAATTATCTAGGCAAACGTGTGTATGATATTTAGAGTAGGGAATCTGTTGTCATGCATTGCACCTGCCACCTGGTAGTGCGTTCAGAGGTAAAACAAGGATGCACTGGCCATTGCAATTTCATTTTTAAAGAAAGTTTTGAGGAGCCTTTACAGAAGCATTTCATATCAGCACAGCACGCCCCATGACAAAGCTGTGCTATCAATTAAAATCTAGAATTCCAAATTGAGCCATTGGATTTAAGAGAGAGAGAGAGAGAGAGAATTGTGGAAAAATGTTTCCTACTCGAAAATTTGATATAAGAGCAGCTACCGAAAACACTAGATGCAGACCTAGGCTTACTCACAAAATAAAATGAACACTGCTTTCAGTAGTTAGAAGACATTCAAATAACACAGAAATTCAAGTCAAACTAAACTACTGTTCAAAAGAAGGGCAACACAGAAATTAGAGTAAAGAAAGTACCCGTTGGATAGCCTCCCGCTCCTCTGGAGTAACTGCAATTGTCTGTGGCATTGCAGCTTGTAGGTCACCTAGTATGTTTCTGGTTCACCAGCATCAATGCAGACAGTGATAATTATCACTTTCTTTAACAGTTTAAAGTAAGTCAAAATTAAGTAGTTCCACTTACCCACTAGCACCAAGGTCAGGCGTTTCACTCACAAGGCGGTGAAATTCTGCTTGATTCTCCTGGATCGACCGTAGGACTTGTGGGTTCTGTTTACCCAGCTCCTGAAGCATCGGCTGTCAATCAACATAATCATAAATTAGTTTATGAAAATATGTCAAATGGTTGTTCAAACATGAAAGTTAGCAAATATTACTGAACGAAACAACCAACTCATATTAGCACCTGCAAGATTTGAGGATTAGACTGGACCAAAGCAAGCAGCGCTTGAAACTGAAAAGAACAATTAATAGCAGTTAGCTTTGCATCAAGGACTACTTTGCGCAGAAATAGCTGCACAAATTTACCTGTGGAAGCTGTCGTAAGGCATCAAAGGCACCAGCGCCAGCACCAGCACCGGCACCAGCACCAGCACCGGCACCAGCCGCAGGATTGGCCCCACCACTTGGAATACCCTTTTCATCAGAAATTTAAAAATCAGAAAAGACAAAGGAAATACTTTTCTCGAATACATGTTTTTACATGGAAAAGGCAAGTAGCTGCAAATGGGACTAGTAGAACTGTTGCACTAACAATGTGTTTTCAGAGAGATCAGGGACAATACCGGTAGATACATGGGCAGGGCAGCACATACATACCTGGGGAAAAAGGTTTAGAGGATTTGCATTAGGCCCTGCAGAAGCAGCAGCTGCTGCAGCAGCAGCAGGTTGTGCAGGTGCGGCTTGAGCTTGTGGTGGAACCTGTGGATTTGTTTGTTGGCCAGAAGCTGGTGCTCGAGCCACAGGTGGCACCTCTGCATTCTCAGGAATTCCCTAGCAGGAAAGCAAGATGCACTATCAGTGTGAAGCTCTGATGTACTAGCTAGAAAAACATGAGCAAAAGAAAGTTTGAGAACACTTGTACAAGGTTAAGGAACAGATCCATGTTCCATCAAAGTATCATAAATAACAACACCATACAATGAAAAAGGGGTAGTAAGACTAATGGTGAAATTTAAAACAAAACAAATACGGAACTTACAGAATACAAGTAATCAATAGCTCTCTCAGGGTTGTTATAAGCAGCACGTAGAGCACGAACAACAGTATCACGATCCCAGGTGCCACCGCCCATATCAAGAATTTGCTGGATAGTCTGTTCTAGGTTATTGCCTGAGACAAGGTTTGATGCTGTCTGACTGTACACATCAGCATCACTGCTGCACAACATCAAGAGGAATATTATTTTAATAACACGGCAGACATTAATAAAAATGATGGAGCAAAGTCTCAAAGATTTTCTGGGAGATTGGGATCGCGTACAAAAAAGATAACAAACTCAGTAGCACATAGCTAATAAATGCAGAAAACTTGATCATTATATACAAGGACGCAGCAGGGTGTCATTATTTCCTGATGCCAGATATAAACAATTTGATTGTTTTAGTGTTTTATCTTATTAAGGGTGGAAAGAGGTGATCCTAAGAGTACCCTCAACCTTTCTTGAAAGAAACAAAACTCAGTTTCCAAGTGACCTCACTTTTGGGAAAACAAATAATTTTGTTTTAGGAAGGGCTTACGATGCAGTAACTGTAGCAGCTGGAGTAGAAGTAACATCAGCAACTGAAGGTTGTGAACTTGGAGGTGCCCTGTGGAAGATTATCATATCAATAAAGGAGAACCAATAGGCTTATGAACAAAAGGTGATATGAAAGGGAGCTCACGGTTCAGATGCAGCAACAGGAGCTTGTGAAGGCGCTGTTCTTGCAACTGAAGCAACGGGAGCTGCTGGAGTGCCAGGTTGAGCCTAGGGCAAAGTTAAAAGTCATGTAAGCTTTTCAGTGTCCAGTAATGTGCTACCTAAACAAATATATACAAGAGTAAAATTCATATATAATCTACAGGAAATTTTAGTCATTCTACCTGTAAACATATATAACATGGACACTGACAATATTCCAACCAGAAATAGGAAATATGTTTACAACATTGATGATGATACTATGCATCATGTATGTTTTAAATTGACTCAGACCGAAATAGTTCACCTTATTTTCACCAAACTCTTGATGTTACACAAATACCCAAATTTATTCATACCAACAAAAATGTTGACATAGAATAACCCTATTGAGGAGTCCTTATTTAATTTTTTTAAAAACAATGAAAAATGCTCTTGTTTAATGGGTTCTGTTGAAGACAATCCTGAATTATTTTGGTACCAAACCCTGTAGAGGAGCAATTAGTCCCGGTTTGGTGGGAGCGGCCACTTTTCCCCACAAAATCCATGTTTTGAAGGTCAGGATGCTGGCTTAGGCATTGGCTTTTACGAAAAGCGCATCGATGATAAAATAGGTTTTTGGCGTCAGATTCTATGGCTTGGGGAAAATGTTCATGATCCCAGCTTTAAGAAGCACAAAGCTCTACCAGTCGTCGAGGAGGGCCACTGACAGTGTCTATCGAGGCCTAGATGCAATGGAGTCGCTGAGCAGTTTGGAGCTGGACGAGCTGATATTCACCAAGGAAACTAAACTTGAGGCGCATGGTGGTAGGCAAAGAAGGACCATTGGAGCGTAAAGGATAGCGATGTAGGAGGTTGCCGTGGAGGCACACGTGGCTGTCAAGGAGGCAATACGGGTGACAACCAGAGTGAGGTGATGTGAATGAGCAAGTGGGCTACGAGCAAGTGGGCTACGGAGGTAGGAGAAGTCAGCGGATGGGGAAAAAGCTGGAGAAGCGACCTGTCCATAGCTTTTCCGCTTTTAGTACAAAGGCCGACTTCTCCGCTTATGGCCACTTGGATAAGCAGGACCATTTGGGGGGAGCTTTTGGATTTTCCAGCTGCCTAGAGAAGTAAAAGCTAGAAAAAACTCCCCCAAACAAGGCCTTAGCAAAGAACATGTGTCTTCTGAATGTAGAAAAAGTAACAGTTAACATGTGCAGAATTTTTGTGAGGTTATAATCAGTAACGAATGTTGCCACATAGTATAATACAAAGAAAAAACCTCTTTATGGCTGAAAAAAATGTCATAATTCATACCCAAACATCTTTTAGATTGGAAACCTAAACAATGAGACACTACTGACATTGAGTAACTGAATCAAACAAGCATCCTCACCGATTCTACAGGAGCTGGAGTTTTTGCAGCACTAGAAGTCCCACTTGATGACGGCTTAGTCTAAAAAAATCAAGCATGTCAGATAAGGAACAGACTATATTGTTAAGAGAGCTTCAAAACATTCAGACTGCAGTTATGAACTGGTAATCCTTCAATTTAATAAATTAAAGGTGAAATGAAATGTATGAATAGACTACTAGCAAGACACCTACACATAATCAATCCCAAACACCCATACAGAAGTGCGCAACGTTTTATTACTGTCGTTGCCACAATAGCTCATCTATCTAGCAATTCTAACACATATAGTGTGCCATCTAAATTGAATTGCAATCCAGGGCTCAAAAATGTGGCTATACTATTTCATTAATCAGTGGCAATGAGTAACTTGATGTAAATACTGAAGAGGGAAAGAAGACTCCACATATATTTCTGACATTTCCTACAACGAACTGATGTAATTCACAAGGTTTTCCCCCTACTATGGACCACCAAAGCATCTGCGAATTCATATTCGAGCATCCAACCTTAAATAATTCAAATATGGCATAATTTACAAAGTCATCATAGTAGCAATGAATTAGGCAATCGATTAATTCCATGGATAATTTAGGAACCAGCAGGCCCCTTTGGCACAGCTTCTTGGGAAGTGATTCTCTGACAAGAAGTGACTCTTTGATTCTATAGGCTAAACTCTTACTTCACAGAATCAAGAGAAGCTACCTTTTTCAGCTCTCAGCTCCTTCATCTCAGAGAATCACTTCACAAAATCCACTACGAATCAGTTCTCCTGAAAAATAATGTTTGGTACAACTTCTCTGATTCTGTTTGAGAATCAGCTTTGTTGAGCTCTACCCAAGGGGCCCTAAATATTGTTGATCCATGTAGCCAGACAGCAGCTGTAAAATAAGCCACTGAAATGGATACCGACCTAAAACTTCTAAATGTAGCATACCATCCAACTTCACGTTATTCTGACTACACTATTTACAGGATGGCACTAAACCAGAGGATCAAATACCTTTGAGAGCATTATAACAATGAAGCTGTTCTCAGCAACCTTGTTGCTTTCCAGAGTAGTGTCATCCTTGAGGATCTTCCCTTGATAGATGAGCATGAGCTGCTCCGCAGGGTAGACATTCTGGCCCTGAGACGTCTCGATGATTTTCTTCACCTCAGCAACCTGCAAAACAGGGGAGAGCAGAGCCGTTACTAGACCGTACTAGCACTTAACCAAATCATCCAACCGCACACCAGCAGGTATCACTTTCCTGTTCACCAGATGATCACAACGAACTGACCACCACCAACCGAACCCCAATTCACAGGGATACCCAAAACTACACCCCATGAGAAATCGCTCCCCTATTCCTATTGCGAGCGCCGCAAGGCAGTCCCCGACTACCCATCCGCGCGCTTAGAACAACACCCCCATGTAACACCCAGCCCACCGAGGTGGATATGGGCCGTCACGCCACCCACGACCAGGCCAAGCCCAAGCCGGAACTCCTCTTCCTCTTCCTCTACAAAGCATAGCAGAAATCAGAGAGGAAAGGGGGGTACAGAACAGACTCGAAACCTAAGGTTGTCTTCCTCGTCAGAGGTGCGATTTGCTCGCCGTTCTTTGGCTCTGCTCGCCAAGAACGCCAAGTGTTGTGCTCACGTCGCGGCAGTGGCACGTTGTCGGCCTCGGGTCATTACAGTTGGTAATCAGAGCCTTATCCTTGGTTCGTGGGTGTTGGAGTCCATGGCGGCAACGTTCGAGATTTCGTCGAAGAGGTTGAAGGAGCAGGTGAAGGAGTTCGGCTTCGTCTCCCCCGACATAGGCAGGAAGGCGGACCGGAACAGATACCCTAAGGCCTTCGATGTCATGGTTTCTAGGGGCGGGGCGCTCACCGGTGGCTCCCAACTCGACAGAAGCAATCATAGCAGCAACACTGTGCGCTACAGCAGGAACAACAACCTCAGGTATGGTGATGGTTGCTGCTGCGATGGTGGTGCTTACTACCACGGTGGTGAGGCTGGTGCTGCTCTTCCAGGTTTGCCTGTAGCACCTGCCCTCCAATTGTTTGACGAAATGTCTGACAAGGTGGTTTGGGATGAAGAGTTGTTGCATGACTTCTATCCGCATGATGGGTTGTTGCAGCAACTAGCTCAAGGCGAAGAGCTCATGGGCAACCAGCAGATTGTGAGGGTATGCTTTGTTCTTCCATCACCACCATGTGAGTTGAGTTCTAGTCCTGCATATTGGAACCTAATGTCACTGTCATCAGGAACTACCATAAGTTCTGTCCATCAAGTGCTTGACGATATGTCTTATGGAGATGCTATTTGGGATGAGGATTTGTCACATGAAAGTGAGTTATGCCATGGTTTACTAGAGCAGTTAGCTCAAGGTGAAGAGTTTGTTGTTGGTGAGAAACCGAAACTGATTGCTGATTCTAATGGCACAGTTGAGACTCATGGCAGTGATATTCCACAAGAGCATGCTGATGATTCAATGCATGAGCAAGCCAACGCATCTGAGAAAACAAAAACAGTTATAGATGAGTTGGTTGTGTTCATAGTTTTGTCAGTATCCGAAAGAACTGCTAATGAGGTGTTCAGCAAAATGCCCAATGCTGAGTTTGTGTGGGATGAAGAGTTACAGATTCATCACAATGGGCTTGACAATTTATTATTGGGGCAAACAACTGAACAAAGCCAATACTTAGCTGTTGCAGCAAGCAAGTTACTAATTACAGAGTTGGCCAATAACTGTCAGTTCATTGGGACAATATACACTGATTCAGTGGTGTGGGATAATTATGGACAAGAACCAGATGATAAAATTGAGATGACAGGAACTCTTGACCTGCAGTGTGGCTTTCTGCAACAACTAGCAAGGGTTTCAAACAGTGTGAAAAGTATTACAGCTGTTGAGACAGATTTTGACACTGTTTTGGTTCCAGATAACCTTGATGCCGATGGCGCACCCTTATATCTAGAGCAAGTTGAAGATGTGGTAGTACAGTTAGTTGCGAAACTACTGGAGCTTCTAATGAAATATGAATTGGGTGCAGCATATTATTTGCTTCTTGAAGGTAGTTTCAGTCCATGGAACAAGATCAGTTACAGAGCTTTACGGTTAGTGTTTTCTGCAAGTACTTATTCGATGGAAAATAAGTACAAGAGCCTGCATCTAAGGCAATGGGACCCAGGAAAGCACAGTTATGAGATTACTAATCAGAGTTCGAGTTTTGCTGGCTATATAGTGTTGGAAGTCATGTGTTGTTGCAGCTCAGACAAGAACAGGGGGCTTTATGAGCTAATGCCATTCAGATTCTATTATTTGGGGCTTGGGAAGGAGATTGGGTCTATTTCTTTAGTCCCTGTAGGCATATTATCATATTTTTATGGGAATGTCACTTCGAGCAGCAAGCTAAGTCAATCAGTTCTCAAAGCACTTGAGGGAATGCTTATCAACTCTTATGAAGATGGTATAGCAAAGTTGTTGGCAGGGAGTCTTAGCTATTTCAGTTTAGAAGAAAGTGAACAAAAATCTGAGATGTACAAAATGGTAAGAATGCAGTGGGATCCAGGTATTCTCAAGCCGCATCAGCATGGAATTTTTGGCCATTACAAAGAACATCTCTATGAATATAGATAGAGCTTCAAGTTCAATGCAAGTTATTTGAGGCTTGTAAAGATATCCGTATAATGCATGAACCATATGTAGCAAGACTGGAGAGGCAGAGCTGCTATCAAACAAGACTTAGGAATACTTCTGTAGTGTCAGGTCTCGACTGCATACTTGTTCAACTTATTCGGAGAAGATGGACAGCAGAACATCAACAAGAAAGATCGATCTCTGTGTATCATTTTGGCGGGGCGGTAATGTAACACCCGGCCCGCCGAGGTGGATATGGGCCGTCACGCCACCCACGACCAGGCCAAGCCCAAGCCGGAATTCCTCTTCCTCTTCCTCTACAAAGCACAGCAGAAATCAGAGAGGAGAGGGGGGAACAGAACAGACTCGAAACCTAAGGTCGTCTTCCTCGTCAGAGGTGCGATTTCCTCGCCGTTCTTTGGCTCTGCTCGCCGGGAACGCCAAGTGTTGTGCTCACGTCGCGGCAGTGGCACGCCGTCGGCCTCGGGTCATCACCCCCCACGAAACGAAACCCTAGATTCAGATCAAACCCAACCAGAAAGCATAATCGCCGAACCCCTCGCGCCCGACCACCGCGAAATCGCGTCGAGCCGCCCACGAATCGGCCGAGAATCGCACGGAACCACTCCGGTTGAAGCGAGACGAGCTGGAGGAGAGGAGTGGGGGGAAGGGAAGGGAAGAGGGGAGCGACGTACGGACGCCTCGGCCGCCGCCTCGATCTCGAAGCTGGTGCCCTTGAGTGTCTTGACGTTGAGCTTCATCTCTGCTCGCCTCCTCTCCTCGCTCGCCCTCGCCGCCGGCGCTCGCCTCGAGGGTCTGTTTGGTTTTTTCCTTTACTCCGCCTTGGGGTTGGTTTCGGCCACCACCTTGCAGCGAAGGCGACGAAAGGACGAGAGCGCACGAGGGCCGTACGTATTATAAGCCGGAAAATCCGGAGGCCGCGGGCGACCGGCTGAGCTGGAGCCGCAATCTAGATAGCTTCCCTGACGTGCGGGATCGTGAGAGTGGGGACCCTAAGAGTCAGTGCGAGAGGCAAATGCACGATCCGGTGAGGATCCAAGCGTGCGCGAGGCGGTGGGCGGATCAGCGTGCGCCGTCGTGTCCTGTGCAGGGATTTGTGTGAGGACAGATTGCGCGTAGAGGATGGCCAGGCATGCATCGTAGGGGGTCGTTGAGGGAAAGGAGCGTGGTGGAAACGGCGGGCGTAGGGGATCCCCAGGGCCGGGAGATACTTCGCCGCGGGGGGGGAAGTGAGCGGATGGGTGCCGCTGCGGAAAAAGGTTGCGTCGATTTCCGTTCACGTTTGATCCGATCGAATCTGTATTATTTGATAGAAGTCTATTTTGCAAGCTCGTGCAAGCTACAGGACTATATATTTATCAGATAAAATGTGGAGGATCGTAGTGACATCGCTAAAAGTCATCATATGCGGTGACAGGAATGTGGACATGGACTGAAAGTTCTTCCACGAGTTAAAGGCTCAAGGGCTTAGGCCAGATGATCAGACACCAGCTGATTTGGGTGCTGTGCACGGCAGGGCGGCTCTGTGAGGCTGAGGAGCTGTTTAATCAAATGGAGGCAGAAAGGTCAGTGCCTTGTGCATATGCATAAATGTTATTGTTTATCGCTCCCTAATCGATGGGTTTGAAAAGGTTGGCAGGATAGATGAAGCTTACTGTATTTAATTTTAGAAGAGACGATAAAGAAGGATTTGACACCAAATGTTTATACATGGAACAGCCTTATGGATGCTTTAGTCAAAGCTGAAGAAATCAATGAGGCTCTTATCTGTTTCCAGTCAATGAAGGAAATGAAATGTTCACCAAACACTTACACGTACAGCATTCTGGTAAATGGCCTTTGCCGGACACAGAAATACAATAAAGCTTTTGTGTTCTGACAAGAAATGCAGAAACAGGGGTTGGTCCGGAATGTTGTGACTTAGGTCCCGTTTGAATCAAGAATCCGGATTATGGATTCTTAGATTTTAAAATCTAAATTTTAGGATTCTAAAATCTCTACCGTTTAGATTATGAGATTTTAGTTGAATTTTTGTACTTTTATAATTTAAATTTTAAAAAATTTAAATCATAATTGTTTGGATTACGTGATTTTATCATTTTAAGTATATTATTTAGCATTATGGTATAAAAATTTGAATAATATTTAGATCCATGGGATTTTTTAGGATTTTATAATCTTTTAAAATCTTACCCGTTTGAAAAATTATCAGATTTTTTTAATCCAAATTCTTAGAATCTCATAGGATTCAAACACCACCTTACACAACCATGATTTCTGGGCTTGCAAAAGTAGGAAACATAACAGATGCCTGCAGCCTCTTTGAGAGGTTTAAAGCAAATGGTGGGATCCCTGATGCTGCAAGTTTCAATGCTCTTATAGAGGGAATGAGTAATGCAAATAGAGCAATTGAAGCATATCAGGTTTTTTTTTTTATGAAACTCGGTTACGTGGATGTAGAATTAATGTAAAGGCATTCATCAGTCTTCTAGATGCTTTGAACAGGGCTGAATGTCTTTAGCAGGCTGCTTTTGTAGGTGCGGTTTTGAGAGAGATTGCCGAGTCTCAGCATGCTTCTAGATCCTTTTAACATGCAGCCTCACTGGATGCACCATGGTGCTATAAAAATTGCCTTATAAGTTTGTGATACTTGTTTACTGGATGCACCAACACACTACAAAATTTGCATTATGAATTTATAATGCTTGGAATGTCGCAGGCTTAACTCAACGAACTGAACTGATCTGCCTTCTATAGTACTTGACGCTATTGGTGCACTGAAAAGATTTGACACTACTCACAGGTTGGCAAAGAATGTTTTTGGAACTACCACCAGCGCGCTCTCTCGGCTTTATGAATCTTGTCTGTGCCACCATAGTAGCTACTGGCAATTAATGACTCTTGTGATTTGGATTTGATTAGCTGGCATTGACGCGAAGAGCTACGTTCTGGTCAGTAAGTTAGACCCTGAGGTTTACAGCAAGTATGCCGAGGATAAAGAGTCTGCCCATCTGTCTGGCTTTGCTTTCGTTGTCATCAGCATTGTTCGTCTTGCGGGTGGAAAAATCTAAGAGGGTAAGTGCAGCAAGTTTTGTATGTTGTTCATGGAAACTTTCTGTTCTGATGGTTTTGAATCTTGTCATTCTAATTACAGAGGACGTCTGGCATCAGTTGAGGCCTCGGTTTAAATGAGGCTCATGAGAGTCACCCTACTTTTGGAAACAGTAAGCAGGCTCTTGAACGCCTTGTGCAGCAAAGGTTGGACTCTATCTGCTGTGGAGTATTTAATTTGTTGTAAGGATTTGTTTGGCTTATTCCTTTTCGGGGTTTAATGCAGGTACTTGATAAAGGAGAAAGCTGCTGGACCAGAAGGTCATGCCATGATGTATGAGCTTGCAGAGAGGGCATTGGATTGTCACTTTTTGTTCAAGCCTGAACTGCTTTGGGCTATTGCGGAGTTTGGGCTAATTTATTTGTGATATACCGAGATAAATATTTGGTTGTGAGCTGATGTGTTTTTTTGGGGAAACCAATCTATCATGAGGATAATTTGAGGAAGGAGCCTGAATTGAATCCTGAGCTTTCTTCAGTGCTGCTCGTGGAAGGTGGAGAGGGCATGCGTCCTGTCAAGAAGATTGCAAAGGCCTTTGTAGAAGATTTGTTTGACAAAGATCTTGTAAAACCAATTGGGTAGCTTATTGTCATTTGTGGCTGGAACAAATCATTAAGCTCCTCACTGAAGGCCCTTGAATGGAAAATACTAGTAAAGGTATAACTCGAAGCTTGCTAATTTAATTAACTATTTGAAGTGAGGATTCTAACTCGTTATTCCATGAGAAGTATATCAGACGTATAGCTAGACTTTATAAGCAAGTATATTGCCATGCTACTAGCAAAAATCGGATGTGATGAATTGCCTGTATACATTCTCATCAGAATTTTAGTAATGCAGTGTGGTAGAACCGCCCCAAAACACTGGATGGCTCGCCTAGGATCGATCTCAGGTGATATTGAATAACAATACCTAAATAGTACAACACGAAAGATATTATAAAATATAAAAACAGCTTAAAGTCTTACAATAAGTTCAAATTCTTATAAGTAAAGAGTTAAAAACAGAGTTTTTAAAATGGTGCGGTACACGACGGTTTCTTTATTCTGAGACATGTCTTGCCTTAAAAAATGCTTCACTGCTCGTGATCGGAGTTCGGTAAGGAGAAAACCGGTTCACAGGACAGGTTCGCAGAATCCTCACATTCTTACACTCTTTGATCGCAACAGCTACACCAGCTACCTGCAAAAAAAGCTACACACGACAAAAAAAAACAATAAACCGTGAGTACTAATTACTTAGCAAGATTTACCCATCAAAATTGGCCAACTACAGCTGATTCTTAAACATAAGAGACTGACTCAGAGGGATGGTCATTTGCATAAAACATAGTACTATCAGCGGATCTTTACTTTCAACTTTTAAAGGTAATTAAAGTTCACGGAAATGTAGATTTAATTTGCAATATAAAACTAGAGCAAGCATGGTTGCCATGCAATTACCTATATCTAAGCAAACAAATCATGTTATTATTGTTATTAGTCTAGTTGTTACTACGACATGACGCAGTGAACAAGTGGTACTCGTTACTGTGAGAGACAGCAATTATAATCGATTTACACCAGCTAGAAAAACTCAAGTAGCACGACATACGCACACTCCCAAAGAGTCACGTACGGCAACCTTTCACGTCGATATTATAGAGGTCGGTCCGGTTCTCACCCCTCTCGAGTACATGTCCTCCACGCGATACCTCACATCGAGGCTATCTGTGGTCAGCCCGTGTACCCTCTCAATATCATCACTAAAAAAGAAGTGGGTTGTCGTCTAACCACTACGATAGTCAAGTTACATCGGTTTACAAGGCCCAGTACATTACACTAGCATGCTCATGGTACGTTCAAACTTGCTTAACAGGGCCACACTTTGATCGGTAGATACCACACTTTGGTCATGAGTCCACACAGGAAACGTACCTCTGTGCCCTACTATTCTTCGCCCAATCTCAGGTTTAAAAATTATGATAAGGAGAGCAAGGTAACAGTCTATATCTCGCGAGTGAGATTTTCATTCACTCGACTTTTCCTGTCAAAGAAAACTTAGCCTAGCTCTAGATTGAGTTACCTGTACCAATATACACTATACACTAAATATAGGTAATTGGCACTATCATGCATTTTATAGTTTTCAAGCAATTTTTACGACGTAATGCTCAGTACAATAAGTATACAGTACATAGTGATAAATTAAACGAGCTTAAAATAGGGTAAATACATCAAGACTTGCCTTCGGTTTGCTGAGGGTTAGCGCAAACAAGAGAACGATCTTCAGCGGCAGATGACTCCGAAGCAACTAGAGCAAGTTGCTAGACTTCTCCAACTATTTCTAAAGGCATGAGGTTTTAATTAACTGACAGAGTTATTTTTAAAGCTAAAAATGCAATTTTGAAAGTTCTAAAATATTCTACATGATTCAAAGATTCCAGAGGTATATTATTTGTAATTTTTCGAGCTAGATGAATTTTCTATGATTTTTTGGAAGATTATACTGATTTCTGAACACTTAATAATCAATTTCCGCAATAATAAAAATAATCCATCTGACTCGGCCGCACTCGTGCACGGCTGGCCCACAAAAACT
>BCLH01002979.1:0-15789 GCA_001602315.1 Zoysia pacifica
TGTCGCCGTCCGGCCTCGGGCCGGCGGGTGGGGCTGCGCCGTCCTCCGCGCCATACGCGCGTGCCGCGCGACGCGGCCATGAAGGCCTCTCGCGCCACGCCACGCCACGCCGCGTCGAACCGAGGCGGTAGCGTGTGCAAACGCATTGCTTGCTCGATTATTTGCGCCAGCATGTATATGCCTGTACACACACAGCAACACAATCATTTTGAAGAAAGTGGACTACGTATCTATGAGGGGGAGTAGTGACAGAGCCAAGATGACCTCAAATCTGGTGCTAATCTATAGATAAGTGCTAAAACAAATAAATTTAGATAAAATTTTAAATTTTTTAGCTAATATTTACTTGTTTTTAAAAGATGAAATAAACATAAGACCGGTGCTGGCAGCATCGGCCTTGTCTCCGCCTCTGAGGGGAAGTGGGTAATGCAGCGCTATATTTTTCGATGAACGAAGGATATCTCGTGACGTGTACGGGGACGTGGACGATGACACGACCTGAAATGATTAAGAAACTGGTTGGCACGGCTTTTGGTGGGCTTTTCGTGCGGCTCATAGGGTGAGCCGTGCCAAAGACCGACACCATAAGCGGCTCACGCCTTCGCATGCAGGAGGGGAGAAGAAGCCAGGAAAACGTAGTTTTTGATGGCTCACAAGCTTGGTAACCGAAAAGATTCTCCGAAATTACGAAATCAACCCTTTCTTTCTCTCTCACCTCGCGTCAGGTGCCCTGCTCACGGGCCTGGTAACTCGACAAATTATTTATTGTATTAAACTCATAGATTATGTTAATCTAGTACTCTAATTGATCTTCTTTATTAGGCTTTATTAAAATTCCTTCCGTACGTGTTATAAACCTTCTAATGCAATGAGAGAATGATCAAGGGCAATATAGCTAAATCATCTCAAATCTATATTCTATAAAAGTCACAATAAACCATTTTACCAAACATTTCAAAAAAAAAGTACTCTTCCAACTTATTTAAAAAAAGCTACTTCAGCATATAGAGCCAGAGTCAGTTTTTTATAAGTCACACCTGTACTAAACCGGCTCTAAACGTGGGGAAACCTCCTCCGTTGGCCAACTCAAAATTTTGCTTCGGAAGAGTCCGACACGAAGCTCCGCTGTTCTGGTGCACAGCCGCGTTGCAGAAGATTAGGCATGGTAGTCTCAGTCGTCAGCCGTGGTACGCGCCTAACTTGCTTCATGCCACACTAACGTGCATGTACAAATCAAAATACAAGAAATTATTATATTTCTTTTTAAAAAATAATAAACCAACAGTCCGTGATAGAAACATGCAGATGGGACGTGCATGGGGCCACGCAAGATGAGCCAATTTCTCACGGTTCAAAATCTGCTAATTTCGGTCTACATGGAGATTACAGCCTATAAGGACCAGCCCAATAACACGTAAGCACGTTTGGGCCAACAACGGCCCATTGGATCCGATAGAGCACGTGGCCGTGCAGTCCATGATGCAACCCGTTATCGACAAGCGCATCCGTCTTCCTCCTCGGCTCCTGCTCTGTTCCTCTCCACGGAACCGACGGCTCGTCCTCCATGGCGCCCCCGGCGCGGCGAAACCAGCCGCAGAACCCTAGCAGAAGGAAGGTACCCCGCCTCCGCCTCCGCCGCCGCCGCGCTTCTCTCTATATGTTTCCCGGGCCTTCCTGACCCTGTAGCCCTGGTTCCTTCCGCAGGACGAGGAGCCGTGGCTCGCGGCGAGCCTACGAGCTTCGAACTTCCTCCCGGGCCTCGCCATCGGGTTCCTTCTCGGACTCCTCCTCGACCTATCTTCCTCATGGAGACCAAAGCTCGGCCCTGCGCCAGCTCCGGCCGCGGCGCCCCCGCGCGGGCGGGGCTCAAACTCCAAGCGGGCGTCCGGGAGTTCTCCCGCCACCGATGGTGAAGAGCTTAAGATGGTAATGTGATTTTTTTGCGCGGTTAGATCTCATTCTGCGAATGGCCAATAATTAGCAGCTTACATTTGACTCTTTTGACTCTTTTACTTGAAATCTCAACGATCGGCTTAAGGCTTTCTTACATGATTCTGCCGTTGATTGTTTTCGATGTTAGTTATCTTAGTTGTTCTTTAAAGAAACACTTTTTTTTTCGTTCGAACTCGACGACTGTAGTGCGTACCTTGTTAGTAATGGCTATTTGATTTGCAGGTTTTAGTGGTACGCCAGGACCTCAAGATGGGGGCTGGAAAGATAGCGTCTCAATGTGCCCGTAAGTTATTAGTACTAAATAACTGGAAGCATGATGCTTCTTAGGCGTGTATCTTTTTCTGTTCGAAACATCTGTAGTCTTTGGTGCTTCAATAAAAGAATGTGTCAAATGCACGAATATAGGCCGGGGATCCAGTGACGTCGGATGTCAGGGAACCGCTCCCTGAATGTATGATTTCCTATTCTGCTACAACCAGCAGTGCTAGTTTGTAGAGTGTAGTACTTGTCCATTGGTTTTGTATACAAAGCTATTTAAGCGAATTGACAATTTTTTTTTTTGCTAATCTCATGCAGATGCAGCGACTGGTCTGTATGCAGAATTATTATCAAGGTGGTAATGTGGTTTGCAATCTTGCTTCATTAGGTAGTTCTGGTTGGAATATATCCTAATGTAGGATTTAATCTTCTTAAACAAAAATCTTTATTCTTCTTTTACCCTCCTGTCAGATTGGATTACATGGTATAAATGCTTGTTCAGAGTGAATTTTGTTGAGTCAATGTCGCTCTACTCATCTGCGATCATAATAATTTTTTAAGTGCATTTATGCATGAGTGTTGGCATATTTCTTTATAGGACCAAAGGCTCAGTAACCAATCTATGTTGTCTTAGTAGCTTTTGAGTTTTAAGTGATGAACAGTTGAGCTGTTATGCAGTTCATAAGGCCATATCTATTCCATCAGTCATGCGCAATTTCCTCCCTCCAGAGCATAAAACTCAGAAGTATATATATATATTTTTCTGATTCATATGTTGTCAAGCTAAACATTTCATGAAAAGCAGTAATACCTACTCAAACAACTAGTGATGTGTTAGATTTGCTGTCTGAAATTTTTGAAAATAAGTGAATAGAAAAGAGGGAAGTAATGTGAGTGACAACAGACAGGCTTTTGACCTCAGGGCCTTTTCCTTTCATCCTTCTTTGCAAAGGATGTACCAAGGAACTATACGCCCATCTTGTTTTCTTTAGTGTTTTGTAAAATTATGAGATTTTGAATCATCTGTTGTATTTTTTTTGCAGCAATCGGAGCCTTCTGAAACAGTGGGAACAATTTGGACAAGCTAAGATTGTTTTGACCTGCAAGAATCAACAGGAAATGTAAGCCATTTGTCTTGGTAGCTACTACCTAGGTTTCTGTAGAACATATTTACAGGTTGCTGATATATGGATTTTCTATTTTGCTTAAACATGCCTGTTTTCCCTGTGATATTAGGAACAGGATAAAGGAAGCTGCAGAACATCGTGGTATCCCGACATTTGTTGTTGCTGATGCAGGACGCACACAGGTTTGTTTGATGCTTATGGTTTTACCTCCTTTTTGAAGCCCTCCTGGTAGCCTTAGCAAACATCAAGGAAGCTATCCTTCCTTCCATGTGATTCCCAATCAAAAAATTATTTGATCTATCTTGATTTACTAAAATGGTACTATGTTCAATTGGTAGAAGTAGGCTTTTCCTTCTGGATGCTTTTATTCTATGCTAATGTGCGATATGTTGATGTTTATTATGTGACATTACAATATTTTATGCATATTAAATAGATACCAGCAATACTATGTGACATACTCTTGAGCATCACTCAATTTTTCTTGTAGGTGCTGGCTGGATCTAAAACAGTTCTTGCAGTAGGGCCAGGTTAGATTCTCAATATGAAGTTCAAAACTTATTATTTGTTTCATCTCTGCAGCTATCGATGAATTTGCATGTTTGAGCTGCGTGCCAGAATTTTGAAAGCTCTTGTTTGCCAACACAACAAGAAAATTACATGACTTGGAATATACCTTGTGGTTACCTTGATCTATACTGCTGATACTTTATGGCCCTTAAGTTGTATCCAACATTGGGATCTGATGTCTAACTAGACTCCAGGAAGCCAAACAGTAATCTGATAACTATGTGGCACTTTGGTACATACTCATGTCTTCATTTTCGGTGCAGGAAGGAAAGCGGACATCGATTCAGTTACTGGCAAACTGCGTTTGTTGTGATATGCATCCCAGAGTTGATCAGTCCTGAGTTCGTTGATGGATTATTTTGTAGCCTTGTAAGTGCATCTGCTCCGTTACAGGTCTCATTATTACCAAGTGCTTCCTAACAGTAACAGGTCTCGTGCTCTGATGGGCAATGCATTTGACAATCACGGATTTGTGCCTAAGAACTGTTAATGATGGGCTTTATATTTTCTCTCCCGAGATCGTTTCCTTTCCACCTCAGGAACTCAGGATGTATTTTAGTATTAATGAGCACTTATAATACTCCCGTATTTGAGATTTTTAGCGATCATAGTTGGAGACCAGTCTCTTCTGATGTACTCCGTAGACCGTTGTTATTTGTTGGTTAATCTGACGCTATGTGTGAAGATGTAGTTTCAGGGTAGTCAGTTTGAAATTTTCACCTTTTGTAATCTTTCACCTTAATGAACTTCGTGATACTGAAAAAGCATACTCACTCCGTTAAACTTTGATCATTCGTCTTATTAAAAAAATCAGCTGAAATATGTAAAATTTGAAATTATGATTCAAATAACTCTAATACAAAATATATGATTTTTATCAATTGTTTTAATAAGATAAATGTTTAAAGTTGAGAGTAAAAATCAACGGCGACGTAGAACGAATGAAGCACGTAGTTCTTGAAAAAAGGTACCATCCCTTTGAAGGTGATGAATGACTTGTACTGTGTGTCAAGAGGAAAATTCAAATATTGTGTATTTCTCTGGTAATTGGCATGGTAACCTTTCCAAGTTTCCAAGTATTCAGAGGGTACATGATAGTATGAATCCTGTTGCTGCGACCTTTCTGCATTTGAGAGGAGAGGATTCTGCAAAAATGTTGTTAAGGCCAAGCAAGAGTTCGGGCTGGACCTTCCAATCGCCCGGCCTTGCAAGCCCAACCCTCGAACACCGAAGCTTCCCCGCTCCACGCTCAACAAAATAGTACTCTTTCTTTTTAGATTGATGTCTATTTTTAATTTTAACTTTGACTTTTTATTTTATTTAAAAATTAGTTTAAATATGTAAAATTTTAATTTGTAATTCAAATAACTCTAATAATTCATCAAATTATAACAAAATATATAATTTTTATCAATTTTTTTAATAAAACAAATGATGAAAGTTAAAATTAAAAGTAAATGGAAACAATAATTTAAAAACGGAGTGAGTACTTATAAGGGAAGGGTGCAACAACTCTAAGCCCCAAACCCTCGAACGCCCGCCGGCCCCGCCGTACCATGGCCGCCGCCTCTTCCCGCTTCCTGGCCTCTTCGCACCGCGGCGTCGGCCTTGCCACACGGCAGTCCCTCCTCTTCCGTGACCTTGCCTCCCCGATCCTGGCCCACCGCGCGACTTCCAGCTTCGCCTCGGGCGCTTCCTTCGCCGCCGCACCCTTTGCGATGCCCCCGCCGCGGCCCATCTTCACCCTCGACGACCGCATCGGCGTGACCGACTTCTCCCCTGACGCCGCCGGCTCAAAACTCCTCCCCGTGCCTTCCTCAGAGTGGGATCGTCTACTGAGCGTCAGACGGACGAGCGCTCAGCGGCTTCATCGTAAGTCTCGGCTGACGATGCGGCGGAGGAAAAAAGTAAATTCCTTCTTAAGCATTCAAAAAATTAAAGCTTTTATTAACTATTTCAAATTTCAAATTTATTATCAACTACAAATACTAACTTTTTTCCTATTAAGAAATATTCTCAGTTAAATATTCAAAAACATTAAGGAATTAATCTTTATAATTTTTTTAAAAAAATTTAGTTTCCAAAGTTTTTCAAAGTTGTTCTATTAGGTTCGTCTTATTGGGCTTTTCGTGTAATAGGTATCTTTGAATTATTATCTAAGTTTTTCAAAATTATTATGTTAGTTTTCAAAAATTTCTAAAGTTGTTACAGTAGTTCATGAAAATTATCAATCATTAATATTAACTTTCTTTTCTTATTAAAATATTCTCAGTAAATATTTAGAAACATTTAGGAATATTCTCAGTATTTAATTTTTTTGAATGGTTAATCTTTAAAAATTTAAGAAAGTTACTTCAAATTCTTAACTGTCAGGCTCGGCTTGTTAAGCTGTAGGTGCTTTTGAGTTATTCTCAAAGTTTCTCAAAGTGGTTACGTTAGTTTCTAAAGTTGTTGTGTTAGTCCGCATTTTTTTTTTAAATTTCAAGAAACTCTAAGAATACTTTTTTCTTCTAAAATATAAACATTTTTAAGTTTAGTTAAAGTCAAACTTTTGTCATTTTGACCACTAATAATATATAATTAATAATATTTTATCATATAAAAATTATATTTTTTGAATTCATCAAGGAATGAGCTTTCATAAAAAGTATATTTTTATATTAGAAATCGTGTAATATTTTAAATATTATTAGTAAAAGTTAAAATAGTTTGACGAATTTAACGGAACAACTTTAGAGACTTTGGAAAATTGAGGGAAATTTCTTAAATTTTTAAAGATTAATTCCTTAATATTTTGAATATTTAATGAGAATATTTCTTAATAAGGAAAATTTTAATTTTAATGGTTGATAATAAATTTGAAATTTTAAATAATTAATAAAAGCTTTTAGTTTTTTGATTGTTTAAGAAGGAATTTATTTATTTTTTCCTCCGCCGCGTTGTGGCTGACAGCAGCCGGGACTTCCCGACGAAGCCGCGATGGTCCGATGCAGAACGGACGGCAACGGCTGGGCGTTCGTCCGTCTGACGCTCGGTAGACGATCCCGTTCCGCCTTCCCCTCCCCACGCTCGGTCGCCTGCCGCTCGCCGTCCTGGGACCGGTCCCGCGGCAAGCTGTCCCTCTCCGTGCCGGGATCCCCAATGAATGGGGTCGTGGAGCCCGCGAGGAAGGAGGTTCTCTCGTTGCCGGCTCCTCCGAGTCCCGCCACCCCTCCTCCGACGGCGGAGGCGCAGTCGCCGGTAACACCTGTGCAGACATCAGTGACGGCAGAGCCTGTGGCGAACGGAGGTCATGTTGATGACGAGGAGTGGGTCACTGTATTCGGGTTAGTAAATACTAAATGATGCTTATGCTCGGTTCTATGTTGAACTGCAAATGTGCCGTTAAACTTGTATGTAAGCTGTAGATTCGGTTCTAGAAATAGTTTGTGCACATGAGGGGGTTGCTTCCTCCTGTGCACGTCGGTAATTGGAGGCTTGCCCACATTTAGATTTGTGGTTAGAAGATAGTAGGAAGAAGGTATCGATGTGCTCCATGATAGTTGTTGTCTGGCGAATTCCTGATTTCTGCTTGATAAGGCAAGAATCAGTTATCTGTAATTTGTTCCTCGCCATTTGGTGATATCAATTTATAGGCTTCTTTTAAGATAATGATTTGGTCCCTTGCCCTTATTTCTGCAGATTCTCCCTTGGAGAAACCAACCTTATTCTTCAGGAGTTTGAGAAATTTGGAGTAATATTGAGACACCACTCTGGTCCTAGAGATGGTAACTGGATCCACATATACATATTGTATCAGGTAATTATAAGTTCGACTAGTGATTTGCTTGTATCTTTTACCACTTAACTTCTATGCATGTATGTTCCCTGGATAAGCCATATAACCCAAGTGCCTTTGTGGTTATGATCATTTTTGGTTGCTATGAATTGTAACTACTGCATATGAGTAACTCATTTAGGCTCATATGTATGTTAACTCTATTCTTTCACGAATACATGCATGAAGTAGCTTATGGTGGTTTCAACTTGTTTAACGGACATGTAATGTAAGTTGCATGGTATTTGTATCATACCCATTTGTCTGCTATACCACCATGCACAACAAGCTCTATCGTCAATGATTTTATCATCACTTGGTCAAACATTGCCTTAGAATGACAGGCAACATTTAATTTCTATTTAGTTTGTACTTACTAACTAACTTTATCATAGTTATGTTACTTAGGCTTATCAAAATAACAACTCTTCAAAGCCCCTTTTGTCATCAGGGAGTTCTGTACTCCGTTTTTTTTGGTGGCAGTGCTAGTTTGTTGTATGAAATATGCACTCAGATTCAGAAGTCAGAACCTGCACTGGCACTTCCATTTCCACCTTTTGGACTGAGATAAACTTTTAAATGAAAATGAGGGGGCTTGATTTGTGAAATTTTTGACTGATCTCTGTCTTGTCTCTGCATCATGCTTATGGGAGGTTTAACATTGCCACATGAACTTAACCTTATTTCATTAAACTGGTATTTATGTCTGTTATATGATTGGTTTACAGAGTTCCTACACTGCTCGAAAGGCCATTCAAAAGAGTGGTATCCAATTAAGCAGCGGTCTCATAGTTGGAGTAAAGTCTATTGATCGGGTGCACCGGCAGCAGCTGGATGAGAGCTTCACTAGCAGCAATCAAGGGGGTTTCATGGTTTCATTGCCTTCCAAATCATTTGCCTTTAAGGGAACAGGTGCATCGAACAAGCTAGGTGCCTTGCCCCGGCCATATGACCCGAATGCTAGTGCTAGTGCTATCTGGGATGCAGGCCGTCGTGCACCGGCAGCATTGCTGCTCCAAAAAAATCAGTTGTAACTAATGTGATGGATTTGATTTTTGGCATTTGATATGCTAATGAGGACATGCATCAAGATCATCCCCTGTTCAATGATCTTGGATGCCAGTGTGCCAGAGATTCGGGATCAAATATTAGCCAACCGTGAGATTATTTTTTTTCGTAACATCAATTATAGAGCACCTTTTCACCTCTGGTTTCACTTCTGTTGCCAAGATCTGCTAAGATGAGGGCGACTGTTGTATGTTACTGTGCATGCTATAATTCAACTGTAAACAATTGTTCAATATTCCCTTTGTCTCAAAATAAGTGTCGTTTTAGATTTTCAAATATATACTTTTGATTATTTATTTTATTTAAAAAAATTGTAAACATATTATTTATTTTATTGTGAAATAATTTATTATTAGAAATACTTTAAGCATGGTTTGTTTGTTGTTGTAATTTTGTAAATAATGTCATACATTTTAAATTGTTGATATTGGCCAATATAAAGTCCTTCGGAATTTCGTAGAAATTTCATAGAAATTAATTTAATTTTAAAGAAAAAATACAGGAACAACAATCTTACCTCCGTTCCAAATGGGAACTAAAATAGTGAGTACACTAATCAACAATGATAACGGGGATCTTGAAGTCAAAAGAGTTTTGATTTACAGACCCACGGAAGACAGAATTTTTCACCATATCAGGGGTTTCCCGAGCAAATTCCCTGTACGCGATCGCGAGGTCGTCTCCGCCTGGGTCCTCCAGCCCTGGTATTTCCGCGCGCCCCCTGACCGTACCCGCGGCGAACGACGCTGCCGCAATGGCCGAGCCCGAGGTGTCCTCCGCGGCGGCCGCCAGTGGCGGGAAACTCCGCAACGCTTTCGGAGGCGTGCTGTGCGCCTTCACCCTCCTCCTCATCGGCATCCTCGCGTTCTCGATCCGCCTTTTCTCTGTAAGATCCGTTTGCTCCCAAGTCTCCAGATCCAGTTCGTTGCTTGCGTAGCGCTCTCGGAGCCTCGTGTTTTCATGTGTCGTGCCTGTTGGATGCCCAGGTTATCAAGTACGAGAGCGTGATACACGAGTTCGACCCCTACTTCAATTTCCGCGTCACTCAGGTTAAATTGTTGGTTCCATTTATTTTGCCTTTTTGAATTATTCAAATTGAGTTCAGTACAATGCTCTGTTGATTCTGGGTATCTATTGAGGTGGTTCTGGGTTTATTTCTGGGTTTTGTGGAGCTAGCGATTATTGTAGGAATGCTGGCTTGATTTAGTTATGCGTCCAATTTATCTAATCTTCCCATGTCACAGTTTTTGTCGAAGAATGGAATTTACGAGTTCTGGAATTGGTTTGACGATAGGACATGGTAAGCGCAGCTTCAACCTCCCAATCATTTAACACTATGCAATATCATGTTAGATGGAATGTATCGTGCAATAGTTGCCTGATTTCACTGTTGCTGCTTCTGTTTCAGGTATCCCCTTGGTCGTGTGATTGGTGGCACCGTCTATCCTGGCTTGACATTGACAGCTGGGACCATTTGGTGGTATGCTAATCAAGGGAACGCATTTCTAACAACTTTGTTTTGGTTAATGTGAATGTGTCTAAAATAATTCCTTGGTCCATTAGGCTGCTAAACTCTCTTAACATTCCATTATCAGTGGAGACTGTCTGTGTATTCACTGCTCCAATTTTCTCCGCAAATGCTTCCTGGGCTACATACCTCTTAACAAAGGTTACTTTCCATGGAAGAAGTTCTCAAAATATTTTTACTCATCTGCAAATTATGCACTTACTTTCTATTACTTTTCGATAGGAAGCAAAGGGCACTGGAGCTGGACTAATGGCAGCAGCCATTTTGGCTATGGTAAATTGCACGAGCCACAACAGCTAACTCTCCTTAACCGTTTTGTATGTATGGCCGTTACCGTGAAAAAAGAAGAGTGGGGATACCTTCAAAATCTCTAAACTCATTGATTTTGGTTCCCTAGTTATTTGCTTTGTAATAAATTTCATACAGATCTTATTTGTTTGCCTCATATGCCATTGCATTTGGAGAAAAACAAGATATTCACCTTATAGCTACTTCTCTACTTTTAAGAATTCTGTATTATCTATGAATGTAGGAGGTAGTCTTCTCTATACTATATCGTAATCAGAATGTTGCTCTACTGACATCCTAACAGGTCCCCTCATACATCTCAAGATCTGTTGCAGGCAGCTATGATAATGAAGCTGTAGCAATATTTGCGTTGATATTCACATTTTATCTATATGTAAAGGTAATGTTTCACAAAACATGTTTTTGACTGCAGCATAAATCTTGGCATAATTCTGTGATCTGATTGGTTCTGAGTGATATACAGACACTGAACACTGGATCACTCTTCTATGCAACACTCAATGCTCTCTCATATTTCTACATGGTAAACATGTTAACTTTAAAATATGTCTTTTCTGAATGAATAGTGTAATCACGTTCTGGCCTTTTTCAGGTCTGCTCCTGGGGAGGCTACACATTCATTATTAACCTTATTCCAATGCACGTGCTCTTGTGTATTGTAACTGGTCGTTACTCTTCGCGACTTTATATTGCATATGCCCCCTTTGTAAGGACATAGGCTTACGCTCTTTCCTTGAATTTGGTACCAACAAAAAAAAAAGGGGGAAAAAAAAAAAGAAACGAGGACAATCATGCATCCATGCTCTATTTCCAAAATGCTTCTCTAAAAATTTACCTCATGATATCAACTGATCATTCTGCAGGTTATTCTGGGAACACTTCTGGCAGCCTTAGTTCCTGTGGTTGGTTTCAATGCAGTGATGACATCAGAGCACTTTGCATCCTTTCTGGTACCTAAATTCATTTAATTCTTCACACCTTCCTTCTTTGAATTATAAATTGCACTTCATGGATATTCGGACCAAACATAAGTTGATCAGTTTTTCCAATTGCAGTTCAATATTTCATTCTGCTATATTTATGATGATTACCCTTTCATTTCACAGTATTTGCCCTAGCATATACTAAATTGCTAGTACTTGAATCTATATGAGTAACAAAACTGTGCCTAATCCTTTAACCTCTAAGGCCCTGTTTGGATACAAAGTAGTTTTGGAGTTTAGAAGAATACTACGGTTTTGTAAAATGCTTTGGTTTTAGAAAGTAAGGAGGTGTTTCGATGTAACAGATTTTTTAGTTTTGAAAACCACAGTATTTGTAAAAGTGCAGCCATTTTGGAGTTTAAAAACTCAACTCCTGACCTATTTTTCTAAACCATGGTTTTGCTTGACACTGACTTCTAAAACCATAGTAGTTTTGAAAAACTGACCAAAACAGGGCCTAAAATATTTTCTAATTCCACAAGATTGACCAGAACTGGAAGTAAGAAAAATGTAAATTGCACCCTCGAATTCATTGATGACAGTATTTGTATTGCAGGTGTTCATAATCCTTCATGTGGTTGCTCTTGTGTATTACATCAAAGGACTTTTGACTCCTAGGCTGTTCAAAGTTGCTATGACTCTTGTTATAACTGTTGGCTTGTAAGTCTATGCCCTTACTAATCAGTTATAAACTTCAATACACTCGAGACCATTAGTCTACTGTCCATTTCTCTGGGCATCGGAACGTATACAAGCACCTACCCTTAAGTATGACCATATGACTCTATTCAGTTGAAGTACAGTAAAATGCTGATTGCGAGATCCTTCCTGCAGAGCTGTTTGTTTTGCGGTAGTAGCCATACTTGTCGCACTGGTGGCATCTAGTCCAACAAGAGGTTGGAGTGGACGCAGTCTGAGTCTACTTGACCCGTAAGTTCATATTTTCTTATGATCAATTGAATGCTCGTTTCTTTCTGGTTTGAGCTTATGAACTGAGCTGGGGGCTGATAAAAAATAGTGGTCTATAGCACCATTTACAGCACTGTTTCTTTTTAAGCATGCTTCCTTATGTGTGTTACATCCCATTAGATTTTCTTTGATATTTGTGGATACTCCATATTCACTAAACCTTTACTCTTGCACGTCTGACAGCACATATGCAAGCAAGTACATCCCCATCATCGCCAGTGTCAGTGAACACCAACCCCCTACCTGGCCCTCTTATTTTATGGATATTAATGTGCTGGCCTTCCTGATTCCTGCTGGGATCATTGTAAGTGATATCTTTTGAATTACAGTGCATTGGCATGGGTCTTGGTTCTAATTGGTTCAACCTGTATCATCCGCAGTCATGCTTCTTGCCTTTGTCTGATGCAAGCTCCTTCATGGTCTTGTACTTGGTCACAGCAGTGTATTTTTCTGGCGTAATGGTAAGTATCTGTCTAGTTTAATGCATCTGTAATGCAATATTATTTGATTTGTTGCATTATTTTTTTGTTGCATTCATGCTCTTCTAGGTACGGCTTATGCTTGTCCTCGCTCCTGCTGCATGCATTTTATCCGGGATTGCTCTCTCTGAAGCTTTTAATGTCCTCACACGGTCCATTAAATTTCAGCTATCAAAGTTGTTTGATGATCGCCCTGCTGTACGTATGCTTTAGTTGTTTTTCTTTGCTTATCAAGAGTTGAAGTACCTGGTATTCTTTCAACAATTTGTTGACAACTGTTTCCTCTCAAAATGAAGCCAGGGGATAGTGGCCCAGAGAGTTCTTCTGCTGATATTGCCAATGCAAGTTCAACAAATAGGACTGAAAAATCTGAAACAGCTCCAAAGGAGAAACCATCAAAGAAGAATCGGAAGAAGGAAAAGGATGTGGCAGAGAGTGCTTCTGTAAGGCCTAAAAAGGAAAAGAGGCTTTTGGTACTGCCTTTTGAATTCTCCATAATGGGTATTTTGTTGCTGATCGTGTTGGGTGGTTTCTACGTGGTAAGTCCACTGTTTTTGTTCAGCCTTACCAGATAGGATTTTAACAGAAAGAAAAAGAGAGGTACCTTACCATTCTTAATGCCGCTTCTGCAGGTTCATTGTGTATGGGCAGCAGCTGAAGCGTACTCAGCCCCTTCAATTGTGTTGACTTCTCGTTCTCGTGATGGATTGCACGTTTTTGACGATTTTCGTGAAGCTTATGCATGGCTGAGCCATAACACAGATGTAGATGACAAGGTATGCTCATCCCTTGGCTTTTATTTTTAGCCTAGATTTTCCTGATAGTGAGATCCTCTGCTGCAGGTTGCTTCCTGGTGGGACTACGGTTATCAAACAACTGCAATGGCTAACAGGACTGTGATTGTAGACAATAATACCTGGAACAACACTCACATAGCAACAGTTGGCACAGCAATGTCATCCCCAGAAAAAGCAGCTTGGGAAATCTTCAACTCACTAGATGTCAAATATGTCCTTGTTGTCTTTGGAGGTTGATGCTTGATACAATTAGAAGAGAATTCAATACCTGGAACCATTCTCTGTGACACTGACATTGTGAGTTTCCTTTACAGGGCTTGTTGGCTACCCTAGTGATGATATCAATAAGTTCCTTTGGATGGTTCGCATAGGAGGTGGTGTATTCCATCATATCAAAGAGCCAGATTATCTTGTGAGTTGTGAACTCCGAACTCCAGTACTCTGCACAATATTTTTTCTTTAGCATGCAATGTAGAAACATTGATTCTTTATTCTAATTTTCAACCTAATATTATCGCCAGAGGGATGGTCAGTACCGTGTTGATGCACAGGCCACTCCAACTATGTTGAATTGCCTCATGTACAAGCTTTGCTATTACAGGTTTGCTACACTGAATCCAGCAGTAGGCCATGTTTAGTTGAAATATCCAATCACCATGCCTGTCCCACATTCTTTCATTTGCTTCCTCTAGGTTTGTGGAGACTGATGGCAAAGGCTATGATAGAGTAAGAGGATACGAAATAGGAAAAAAGCATTTCAAGCTAACACATTTTGAGGAGGTAACATGGCGTTATTCTCCTTTCCTATTAGGAGTAGAATTTTCACCTACTATGTATTTCTAATCATCCTTTGCTTGACACTTCCCCATCTTGGCGCTGAATAAAGGTTTTCACGACCCATCATTGGATGGTCCGCATTTATAAACTGAAACCTCAGAAGAATAGAGTTCGGGGAAAGTTGAAGAAGTTGAAATCAGTAAGTCGCCACCTACTTGATTGTTGCATTTCATTCTTTCTGAGCCCATCCTGAACACATTCTTTATTTTGTACCTGCAGAATGCCAAAACTAGTTCAATACGTGCAGCAGGCCGAAAGAACCCATGGCAATAGTTAATGATAATAGTCATTTACATGGAAAATTTGCTATTGCTAGGTGAACTGGACTACTGTCGAAAAGTAGAAAACCACATAACTAGATTAGAGGAATCCATATTGTTGTATTTGACTTCCATATTTGTAACCGGCCAGAGTGCTGATGAAATTTTTGATGGATCTGATTCACTTTTTTGGCCCCCTTTGTGTATACGTTGTTTCATGTCGCACCGAAAATGCTTTGACTATAATATACTAGTGAAGGATGTCAATCTGGTCAGTATTATTTTTCAAAGACCAATCTGGTCATATTATTGAATAGTGCTACCTGATTATTCGTCGATATAGAGAATTAAGACGTCATGAAGTGTTTTTATATTCCGTTTGGTGCTTAGTGTATCTACCAGAAAATCTGAGCGACAATTGTTGCATTATTCGTGTATATTTTTGTTATACACCTTTAATTGAAATAGTATATTTTAAATTTATTATTTAACAAATATAAGTATAGTTGTCTTCATATAGATGACAAAGTTTTATAAATATATACTTCGGTTTCAAAAATAAGTTGTCGACATGATTTTAAAAACATAAGTGTGATTTTTGCTATTTATAAAATATTTAATAAAAAGTAGGATCGGTATACTTTTTAAAAAGTATTTTTAAAACAAATTATTTTTAATTTTGTAACTTAACAAATTTAAAATTATTTTTAATTTATATTGATAATGTTGATTAAAACATTGCGTTCAAAGCTACTGTTGTAAGCGAGAAAAAAATTAAATCTTAGTAATCAAGGAGTATTTTTAAAAGATAAAACAATTTAAGTTATCTAAATA
>BCLH01002979.1:15921-30685 GCA_001602315.1 Zoysia pacifica
AATTATAATATATGAAATTTATAAAAAAATTAAATATGATTATAGTCAAAATTTATATTAAAAGTCAACGGTGACAATAAGATTAAAACGGAGAGAGTCAACAGAACTATTTCTAATATCAGTTTCGAAAGTTATTTATACAGTTTAAATAGTATATGATGTAAAATATTTAGTTTTATTTATAGTTTGACTTTTGAGATGGTGAATTAGATTTATCTCAATAAAAAATAAACTTAAGAAAATTACAATTTTTTTAAAAATAAGAGTTCTACACAAAAATTGATCATTTCTTTAAAATTTTGTTTGGAAGGAGCACATAGTAAAGTAACTAACAAGTAGTTGTAGTTCGTAACAAATAAATAGTAGTTCATGTTCGATGATAAAAAGTATAATAAAAAACAAAAACAATTTCTCACTTTATTAATTAAAACAAATAAAATCACCGCTAGAGAAGTGGGATTACCTTTATTGCAGTGCGACATTTCTTGTGCTTGTTTTAATAGCTAAAAAGAATTATTTATGAAGTATTTATATATAAGATTTTATATGGTGAAAAAATCAGACACATATTTTATGTTTATCCAAGATTATTATCCACAATTGGTGGAAGGATGGAGTTGTACTTTATTTTTTGTTTTATAAAGCATATAAAAACAAGAGCTATAGAGATATATCTAACTCTTTGTGCACTAGAGAATTGATATGACGATCTAGAATTTATTGATGCTGTAATTGTAGGTATTTAAAAAGAATTTACGATCTTTAATATATAAATATTTTTGTTATTATTTTACTATCCATGCAAAGATACTATGACATGATAATGTGTGGATCTGAAAAAGCTAAGGCGATGACACGATCGTTTATGTCTGCTCTTGCTGATTAGAAGCACGCGCCTATATTTACTGAGAAAAGAATTTTTTCTCTTCTTAATATTCACTGTTAGATTTTAATTCGACGGTTAATATTTTTTAAGGTGACATGGCGCAACAAAGAATAAGAGAACGTACGGTGTTTAATATATAAAGATAGCTAAGGTTTCAGAAACCAATCTGGCTTCGAGAAGATTGGTTTATCGGTTTATCTGATTTATCGATCGGTTTTTTTGATTTATCGTTTTTGAATTTGAAATCAAATTGGTTTGAGCGATTTTTCATTAGTTTTTCAAGTTTATCGGTCGGTTTTTGAATTTTAATTTTTTAATTTTTTAATTTTTTTGAATTTTTTTAATTTATTAAATCAAAAATAATTCATTGAAAACCACAAAAACTGGTAGGTTTTAAACCTTTTTTAAACCTTGTCGGCGGTGAAAAAGGAAATATCGGTTATATTAATCAAGATATAAAATCAGAAACTGACTCGTGGACCCCGTACGCAAGCAATATGCCCACATGTCCGGGACTGTCATAAAGCAGCCAAGGCCGCACCGAACAACCTAATCCAGAAGGAGCGACAAGCGTTGCGCATCGGAAGCACTACTGTTTCCGATCGAACGGTCAGCAACCGTACAGGCCCGCATGTCATTTGACCCTCCCGCTCCATCCAGCTGCTTCGGGTCGCTTCCGTCAGTCTTCCACTTTCTTCTAGGCTCCTGGGGAACACTCCGCTCCGGCTTCTTAAGCTCGCCGCCCTCCACCGCCGAGGCACAGCACAAGCATTCAAGCAAGCAAAGCAGGAGTACAGAAAAACACCTGGCGATCTTTTATTTCGTCTCAGAACCTAGAGATTCTTCGTGGTGAGATTGTCACAGCAGATTGTGAGGAGCAAGAGGATCAGCCATGAATCCAGACAACTTCACGCACAAGACCAACGAGGCGCTGGTGGCGGCGCACGAGATGGCGTCGGATGCAGGCCACGCGCAGCTCACGCCTCTGCACCTGGCGGCGGCGCTTGCGACGGACAAGTCCGGCATCCTGCGCCAGGCCATCACGCAGGCGTCGGGCGGCGACGGTGCCGCGGGCGACTCGTTCGAGCGCGTGCTCAGCAACGCGCTCAAGAAGCTTCCGTCGCAGTCTCCGCCGCCGGACTCGGTCCCGGCGTCCACGGCGCTGATCAAGGTCATCCGCCGCGCGCAGTCCGCGCAGAAGAAGCGCGGGGACTCCCACCTCGCCGTCGACCAGCTGCTTCTCGGCCTCCTCGAGGACTCGCAGATATCCGACTGCCTCAAGGAGGCCGGCGTCTCCGCGGCGCGGGTGCGCGCCGAGCTGGAGAAGCTCCGCGGCGGTGAGGGCCGCCGCGTGGAGTCCGCGTCAGGCGACACCAATTTCCAGGCGCTCAAGACGTACGGCCGCGACCTCGTCGAGCAGGCCGGGAAGCTGGACCCCGTCATCGGCCGCGACGAGGAGATCCGTCGCGTGGTGCGCATCCTCTCGCGCCGCACCAAGAACAACCCCGTCCTCATCGGCGAGCCCGGTGTCGGCAAGACGGCCGTCGTGGAGGGTCTCGCGCAGCGTATCGTTCGCGGCGACGTGCCCAGCAACCTCCTCGACGTCCGCCTCATCGCGCTCGACATGGGCGCGCTCGTCGCTGGCGCCAAGTACCGCGGCGAGTTCGAGGAGCGGCTCAAGGCCGTGCTGAAGGAGGTTGAGGAGGCCGAGGGGAAGGTTATCCTCTTCATCGACGAGATACACCTCGTCCTCGGTGCGGGAAGAACAGAGGGTTCCATGGACGCGGCCAACCTGTTCAAGCCGATGCTCGCAAGGGGCCAGCTCCGGTGCATCGGCGCCACCACACTGGAGGAGTACCGCAAGTACGTCGAGAAGGACGCTGCGTTCGAGAGGCGGTTCCAGCAGGTGTTCGTCGCTGAGCCGAGCGTGCCTGACACCATAAGCATTCTGAGGGGGCTCAAGGAGAAGTACGAGGGGCACCATGGTGTGAGGATCCAGGACCGCGCCCTCGTCGTCGCGGCGCAGCTTTCGGCGCGGTACATCATGGGTCGGCACCTTCCTGACAAAGCGATCGACTTGGTGGACGAGGCGTGCGCGAACGTGAGGGTGCAGCTCGACAGCCAGCCGGAGGAGATTGACAACCTCGAGAGGAAGAGGATTCAGCTGGAAGTTGAGCTCCACGCACTGGAGAAGGAGAAGGACAAGGCCAGCAAAGCCCGGCTGGTTGAGGTTTGTATCTCGTGATCCTTGAAGAATCTTCTAGTCCTCAGTCGTGTTGTTTTACTTGTTACTGAAATTAAAATGTTCATCGTTCAGGTTAGGAAAGAATTGGATGATTTGAGGGACAAGCTGCAGCCACTGACTATGAAGTATAGGAAGGAGAAGGAGCGCATCGACGAGATCAGGAAGTTGAAGCAGCGCCGTGAGGAGTTGCAGTTCAGCCTGCAAGAGGCCGAGCGCCGCATGGACCTGGCTCGGGTCGCCGACCTCAAATACGGCGCCCTCCAGGAGATCGACATGGCCATCACCAGGCTGGAGAGCGATACAGGGGAGAACCTCATGCTCACTGAAACTGTCGGTCCCGAACAAATTGCAGAGGTATGTATGTCTGTAGAAATTTCGAGGGCAGTGCCGATGATTCTTTTAAAAGATTGCAGCGTGCTGAAAATGGTGTTCTTGTTGGCAGGTTGTGAGCAGATGGACCGGCATTCCGGTGACCCGTCTCGGGCAGAACGAGAAGGAGAGGCTTGTTGGCCTCGCTGACAGGCTGCACCAGCGGGTGGTCGGCCAGACGGAGGCTGTGAACGCCGTCGCGGAGGCGGTGTTGAGGTCGAGGGCTGGCCTTGGTCGGCCGCAGCAGCCCACCGGCTCCTTCCTCTTCCTGGGTCCGACTGGTGTCGGCAAGACGGAGCTCGCCAAGGCCCTCGCCGAGCAGCTGTTCGACGATGAGAACCTTCTTGTGCGCATTGACATGTCCGAGTACATGGAGCAGCACTCGGTTGCTCGACTGATCGGAGCGCCACCTGGGTAAGTTCGTTTTCCCATGTTTCCATTGCTTTTGTTATAGTAGCTCGCGAACATCTGGAATTGTGCTCTGACATTTGGAAATCTTTGTTGAATGCTCCAGTTATGTTGGCCATGAGGAAGGTGGGCAGCTGACCGAGCAAGTGAGGCGACGGCCTTACAGTGTGATCCTCTTCGACGAGGTCGAGAAGGCGCACGTCGCGGTGTTCAACACCCTGCTCCAGGTCCTCGACGACGGGAGGCTGACCGACGGGCAAGGCCGGACAGTGGACTTCAGGAACACTGTGATCATCATGACGTCGAATCTCGGCGCCGAGCACCTCCTCGCCGGGATGGTCGGCCAGAACTCCATGAAGATCGCGCGCGATCTCGTCATGCAGGAGGTACGTACGCAACGCGAATCATCAAGCACGATCTCAAAATTTCTCGTTACTTCCAATCGTGATTTGGGATGCTCAATGCGAGTGATTGGTGTCCGCAGGTGAGGAGGCACTTCCGCCCTGAGCTGCTGAACCGTCTCGACGAGATCGTGATCTTCGACCCTCTGTCCCACGAGCAACTGCGGAAGGTCGCCCGCCTCCAGATGAAGGACGTGGCCGTCCGCCTCGCCGAGCGGGGCATCGCCCTGGCCGTGACCGACGCCGCGCTGGACGTCATACTCTCTCTGTCCTACGACCCGGTGTACGGCGCGCGGCCGATCAGGAGGTGGATCGAGAAGAGGGTGGTGACGCACCTGTCGAAGATGCTGATCCAGGAGGAGATCGACGAGAACTGCACGGTGTACATCGACGCCGCGGCCGCGAAGGACGAGCTGGACTACAAGGTGGACCGCAGCGGCGGGCTGGTGAACGCCGTGACCGGGCAGAAGTCCGACATCCTGATCCAGGTCCCGAGCAGCGCGGTCAGGGGCGACGCCGCGCAGGCCGTGAAGAAGATGAAGATCATGGAGGCTGACGACGAGGACGGCATGGACGAGGAGTAGAAGAGTGCGTGCATGTCCTCGGTGACGGGGCAGGCGGAGGAGCGCGCCGGCCTGCCATCGTGTCTCGCAAATAGCCGTGTAGATAAGTCGTGTCGAGGCGCTTCGTGACTGAAAAATGATGGTGTTGCTCTGAAATTTGCACAAGGTCTCCGCAACTGAAATGAAAACTGTGTTTTCGCTATGCTTGAACAGGTTTCAGTTGGTTGAAATTGGACAATGAAAATATTATGTTTTTTTGTATGGCAATCTGATCCTTTTGGATGTGAACGGGGTGTTATTTTGGGTTCAATTGTGTCAAAATGTCCCAAACTTGTACATCACCGGCTGCGAATCTGAAATGCATTCTGATGTTAAACCTTCACACACATTGAATGGAATGAGCTTCACTGCAGTCATCTGCTCGACTACAGATAGACCTTATTCATCCGCATATGACATGGCCATTTGAATTGTTGCAAGCTTGTCATGCCTGTGTAGTTTTTTTTACCTTATGACAATTCTTCAGCTGGTCTCTTGTAAGTTTACAAAACCGATCAGTTTTTATGTTTTTTTTTAAATTGGTCTGATTCGGTTATTTTCGGTTTAATAAATTAAAAAAATTAAAAATTCAAAAAAAATTGAAAATTAAAAAAATAAAAATATGAAAACCGATCGGTAAAGCTGAAAAAACAGTGAAAAAATCGTTCGAATCAATTTGATTTCAAATTTAAAAACGATAAAAAAATCTATCGCTAAAACTGACCAGTTTTCGAAGCTAGAACAGTTTTTCAAACCTTGATCTCTTGCTTGTTTTGATGTCGGATGGCATGAACCAAATCCCTGTTCGTACTCCATCACCTTCAGAGTTTATTAACGGATGCAATTCATAAGAATCTAATGTGTAAAAATTTACTGTAAACTTTTCTCAAATCAACCGATAACAATAATTTCAGAGCAGAGAATAATTTTTACTGTGAAGCATAGCAGCGTGCGAGCCGAAAAGTTGCTTCAGTTGGGCGAATAATACCATCGGGCCGGGTTGGCCCAACACAACGAAACCATTGGGCCATCTGAAATCAAAATCCCGAGTTAATTGATACCCACTAAACCCCTCGCATCTTCACAACGCGCGCGCCGGCTCCAGTCCCCTCAAAACCCTAGCTCTCTGCTCTCGCTCCGCGCCTCCGGTCCACCCTCCGGTCTCCCGCCATGAACTACCGCTTCCAGAACCTCCTCGGCGCGCCGTACCGCGGCGGCGACGCCGTCTTCGCGGGGGACTCCAACGTCCTCCTCTCCGCGGTCGGCAACCGCGTCTCGTCCACGGACCTCACCGCCGCCTCCTCCTTCACGCTGCCCTTCGAGTCCTCCTCCAACGTCACGCGCCTCGCCGCCTCCCCCTCGGGCGACTTCCTCCTCTCCGTGGACGACAGGGGCCGCGCGCTCTACGCCAACCTCCGCCGCCGCGCGGTCCTCCACCGCATCGCATTCAAGGGCGCGGCCACCGCTGTCCGCTTCAGCCCCGACGGTGAGCTCATCGCCGTCGCTGTCGGAAAGGTCGTCCAGATCTGGCGCTCGCCGGCGTTCCGCAGGGAGTTCTTCCCATTCCACCTCCTCCGCACGTTCCCTGGTTTTCACGCCGGCGTCACCTCGTTCGATTGGTCCCCCGACTCCGCGTTCCTCCTTGTCTCCTGCAAGGACCTTACGGCCCGTCTCTTGCCCGTCAAGAAAGGATTTCGAGGCAAGCCCTTCCTCTTCCTCGGCCACCGTGCTGCTGTTGTTGGCGCCTTTTTCGCCACAGATAAGAAGACCGGGAGTGTCAACCGAGTTTACACAATCTCTAAAGACGGAGCTATTTTCACGTGGAATTTGGTTGAAGGAAGTGATGACTCACCGCCACCTTCACCTGGGACGCCGGAGCAGGAATCAGAGCACAATGATGCCATGGAATTGGATGGTGGAAGCAGGAAAAGAAAGGAGGGAGAGGAAGACACTATCCCGTTACATTTGGCAAAGTGGGAGCTGCAGGAAAAGCACTTTTTCATGCAGTCACCAGCTAGGTTAACAGCGTGTGATTACCACTGGGAACTGGACATGGTAGTGGTTGGATTCTCTAATGGAGTATTTGGGCTGTACCAGATGCCAGACTTTGTGTGCCTCCACTTGCTGTCAGTGTCAAGGGAGAAGATCACCACTGCTATTTTCAACAGTCTGGGGAATTGGCTGGTTTTTGGATGCGCCAAGCTTGGGCAGCTGCTGGTGTGGGAGTGGCGTTCAGAGAGCTACATCTTGAAGCAGCAGGGGCACTATTTTGATGTGAATTGTATCGCGTATTCACCAGATTCCCAGTTATTGGCCACAGGAGCTGACGATAACAAAGTCAAAGTACGCTTTGTGCGAAAGCATTTTTACAAACTCTATTATGCACTTTCCTTTTTACTAGTTGCTATCTCTGTATGCCCTGCACTCATTGGTACGAGAGCATATATTGAAACCTGTCCATAATTTTATATGTACTTCAAATTTTTATGTGCGCTCCTTTTTTTCTACTACTTGCTTGCAATGTCATTTTGATTGATCATAGAAAGTTTGCTTCATAATGTTGTCGAAATGATGAAACGACTCTCCAAATTAATGCGAGTGAAAGTCAATAGTAGCAGAAATTTGTGATTTGTCTCATTTTGGGATGGCTAGGGCCGACCTTATTCATTCAATAAAATGTAGTGATTATTATCAGTATGGGTGGAGAAGAATTATTTATTGAATTATTTCTAATTCTATTTGATTAGTACTATTAATGACCTTCCTGCCAAGATTGATAATTTAACTGATGCGCCACAGGTCTGGACTGTTTCTTCTGGGTTTTGTTTCATAACATTTTCAGAGCATACAAATGCTGTCACTGCACTTCACTTTATGGCAAATAACCATTCTCTTCTAAGTGCATCCCTTGATGGGACTATCCGAGCGTGGGATTTGTTCCGCTACCGCAACTTCAAAACATTCACCACCCCTTCACCTAGACAGTTTGTTTCTTTAACAGCAGATCAAAGTGGAGAAGTAATATGTGCTGGAACACTTGATTCATTTGAGGTGTGTTTCTACAGCCAACCTTTTTTACCCTGACAAATTTCTTGTGACATGCTTAACTTCATATTCTTGGAATATAAAATGTTTTCTGCAGATATTTGTTTGGTCAATGAAAACTGGTCGATTGTTAGATGTACTCAGTGGCCACGAAGGACCAGTTCATGGTTTAATGTTTTCTCCAATCAGTGTAAGAGATCATGCTTTTCTGTTTTTTTCCAACAGTACATAATACCTGTCCAAGGTCATTTTGTCCTTTTTACTGTATCATTAATCAAAATCAAACCGATAGTAACTATGTTCTGTTTGACAGGCTATTTTGGCTTCATCGTCATGGGACAAAACTGTCCGCCTTTGGGATGTATTTGAGAGCAAGGGTGCAGTGGAAACTTTTCAACATTCACATGATGTTCTTACTTTGACTTATCGTCCTGATGGAAAACAGATAGCATGCAGTACATTAGATGGCCTAATCCATTTCTGGGATCCACTCGAGGGCTTGTTGATGTATACAATTGAGGGCCGTCGAGATATTTCTGGGGGCCGCCTCATGACTGATAGGAGATCTGCTGCTAATACAAGCATCGGGAAGTACTTCACTACATTGTGCTATTCTGCTGACGGGAGCTATATTTTAGCTGGAGGAAACAGCAAATACATATGCATGTATGACGTTGGAGAACAGGTCAGGAAATCTTTTTCGTGACAATTAAAATTTTTAGCAAGTCTTCTATTTTTCTTTTGTTTTTGTTTCAGAATCTGCAATTCATGGGACTTATCTATTATGAGTTGCTACTCAGTATTCCTTATCTTTGAACCTGCTAGTGTCTCAAATATTTACGTGGTTGTGTCATGAACTGAATGAGCAGCATGCGACCCAATCTGAATCCCATATCTGAAATTTCATTTTTCTTGTGTTGACAAACATGACAAAGATTTTATGTCAAAATATGTAGATAAATGCCTGGTCTTAATCTGATCTTTTTGTTTTTAAGCACACTTCTATCGGTGCTGGGAATGATTTTATTTCTTTTAGAGAAAAATCCATTGCAGACTACTGAATTGCATGATTCGTATGCCTTTCATTGTGAAGCTGGCATGTGACCACATTACTTTATTAAACTTATGCTCTGAAAATACGGAATCATCTTTGTTTTATTTATTTGTTTTGAACAGGTACTGTTGCGTAGATTCCAGACCACTCGCAATCTCTCATTGGATGGCGTTCTTGATTTTCTGAACTCAAAAAGGATGACAGATGCTGGTCCATTAGATCTCATTGATGATTACGATAGTGATGTTGAAGAAGGAATTGATAACCAAACAATAGGAAGCTTAGGGCTTGGTTTACCTGGATCAGTGGCAAATCGTGGAAGACCCATAGCTCGAACCAAATGTGTTAGATTTGCTCCAACCGGAAGATCTTTTTCTGCAGCGACCACAGATGGTGTTCTGTTGTATTCGGTTGAAGAGTCATTTATGTTTGACCCAACAGACCTTGGTGTCGATGTTACACCTGAGGTATTTATCTTTTGCTCTTGTATGATTTTTGGCTTGATTATGTGCTGATTAATAGGCAATTAATTTCTATAATTTATGTTTCTATAGAAAGTAGAGGAAGCTCTTTCAGAAAACCAACAACAGAGAGCAATTCTACTTAGCCTCCGGTTGAATGAGGACTCCTTAATCAAGAAGTGCATATTCGCTGTGGACCCATCTGATGTCCGAGCAATTTGTTCAGCAATACCTTTTAGGTATATCCAAAGATTGATTGACGCATTTTCTGATCTTTTGGAAAGTTGCCCCCATCTGGAATTTATCCTTCTATGGTCTCAGGTGCCATCCTCTTTCCCCCCCACCCCAAAAAAATAAAATAAAGCTGATACTTTGGTTAATATCATATTTGTCTAATTTCCCCCGCTTTTTTTTCACAGGAACTATGTAAGGTGCATGGACATTATATTCAACAGAACTCCAGAACCTTGCTTCCTTCTCTGAAATCGTTGCAGAAGTCCATAACAAGATTGCATCAGGATTTGGCAGATACTTGCTCTTCTAATGAGTACTTGCTGAAATACCTTTGCTCTACGGGTACAAAGAATTAGGTTGTGTTGTGATATTGCCGAGGTTATTGAGAGATGCTGAGGGTAAAGGTTCCACAGACTTGCTTATTTTTGTGAGCCTGGACACAGGCTTGAGTCTTCAGCAGCTGAGACCATCTATCTACACTTGAGCTGGGTGTGCATTCTGCTCTAGGAGGTGGGCGTTGGCTGGGCTCGATGCCCTGGCAATGTGTCTTCACGATCGATTCTCAAGCTATAATTGAGCTTACCCCAGGAGCTTGTTGGCAGTTGTCATGGGGATGAGCATCGAGCTCCATGTCTAACAGGCGTTTAGTGGGTGCCTTCTGATGTAAGAGTATCTCTTTGGATCGTGGATTACATGTGCTGTCCCAGTTTTGAAAAGAATGTCACCCAATTTTGTTTGTAACGAAGAAACAATATTGTTAGAAACCAGCAAAACGATGACTCCGTGTGTTCTTGGTGCAAGTTGCTATTGTCTTAAATGGAAGTTGATATCCATCGATGCGGATCTAGCATCATTCATGTTATGATCTTTCTCTGTGTTTAGGAGCTATAAATACTTTCTTTTGCAAGTGATGGTATTTCAAGAGAGTTTTTTTAGACTTTCCAGAGATCTGCCGAGTGGAGTACTCCTTCAGTTCGTATATATATAGCTTTTTGACTCTGTTCAAACTCAGACGAGGGTTAATAGCCTCGGAAAAGAAAAAGGTATGGAATAATGGGCCGTTTTGTAACATATTTGGGGACAGCCTATTTCTATTATAGTAAGTCCAATAAAATGTATGTGTGCCGGGCGGCCCGGGCCCAGTAACCATTCCTTCAGACCGAAGAGAGCAGAAGCGCACCTGAAGTCCTCTTCCTCTTCACAAGCAGCGCGGCACACGATCCTGCACGATCTCTCTGGCGAGCGAGATCTCACAGTCGCAGCGGCCATGGCGGGAAGATACTACCAGGGGCACGGCGGCGGCGCGTCCATGGAGGTCGTGAGCACGCCGAACCAGGAGCTGGCCCTAACCAACTGCGCCTACGTCTCCCCTGCCGATCTCCGCCGCTTCCCCAACGGGCACGCCCTCGTCGCCGACGCCTGGGTCTTCACCCTTCGATATCCTTTTTACAGATGATCTAGTGATTGGTCGTATATTCCTTTCTGAGATCTCACTAGCATGAGCAGCCCTGGCGCTTCGATCTGCTCTGCTAGCGGGTTTTCGAATCCTCTGTTTTATTCCTCGTGGATATTTTGGTTTCTCGAGCATTTTGACCTTTTGTTTTTGTGATGTGGCAATGTTAGGCTGGCAATTTAGTTTATCTCAGCATGGATGCCTGTTTAGTTGATTTCGCTGTTCTAACGACGGATTTTTAGATGAATATAAATTATAATCACGCGCCATCTTCGTTTGGGGGATGAAGTGGATTTGATAGATTGTCATATTATTGACGATTTTTGTTTCAACATTTTTAACAGTTACAGCTAATGCTTTGTGAAATGCCACTTAGTTTTGCTCCTGAGAAGTCTTGATGAACAAACCTCGATTAGGCATGTGATTACAATGCCTCAGCAGAAACACATATTATCTTTTATTTATCACCCATTCGTTCCACCCTTACAATTTAGCTGTAGTGCTTTGTACTGGGTTCATCATCATGTGGCTTTTAGGTACTGCTGCTTAGAAATCTGTATTTTTTTTCTTCAAAACCATATAATATTCATTTAAACTTTAGAAACACATGATGAAAAAAAAATCTTAATGAAACTTTTGTGATGTCACATTCCGTCCTTCCTATGAAGCTATAATTTTCTCTTCTCATATGTGATCCTTAATGATGCTCCACTGCCCATGATGCTATTTCAAGTGGGCGCATTGCCTTGAATGCCATTCAGCGTCGGCAAGCAAAAGTTTCAGCAGGAGATTCTGTTACTGTGAGCAGGTAGGACGTTCTACTATGGCAGTCCGGTGCACATAACTTCCACTTGTGTAGGGTATAGAAAAGGGTCCAACTGCTTTGGGTCTTTTGTATGCAGCAGCCTTTCCCTGCATTTCTGCAAGAGGCTGTTTCCAGGACATGAACCTGTGACCTCTTGTCACAAGGCAACAACTTTACCGTTGCACCAAGGCTCCTCGTCTACTATCCGTTGATATCAATATATCTTGATGTTTTGATGGTTTATTGTTCGTGTTGAATTTTATCCAGTTTTGTCCCTCCTGATGATTTCAAGTTGGCATTGCTGACCCTGGAGCTTGAATATGCGAAGGCAAGAGCCAACCGAAATGATGAGGTAGGCTGCGTTGGATTTTTTTTTGAGATTTTCAGATTTTTGGTAAATGGGGTCTCATATGCATTATGATTTTCTTTTATTTTCAGCTGGATGCCGTTGTACTTGCCCAACAACTCCGGAAGAGATTTCTAGATCAGGTACAACATAATGAATTTGCATAATATTTAGTTGCGTTTTTCTTTTCATTGGGGTAACTTATTGTGTCTGCTATGTATATGTATCTTATTGGTGACTGAATTGTGATTGCTATAATTTTAATACTAAATTTATTTTGTCTCCAAAAAATGATGTCGTGGGATTTTATACAGGTCATGACAATTGGGCAAAGGGTTCCATTTGAATTCTATGGAACAAACTATGTGTTCACTGTCAATCAAGCTTTGCTTGAGGGTCAAGAGAGTTCTACACCATTGGATAGAGGATTCCTGTCAAGTGATACATACATCATATTTGAGGCTGCTCCTAATTCAGGAATTAAGGTTCCTTGAGTACCTTTTATATTGCTGTTAGCACTTCCTTTGTTAGTGAATATTACTTAGCACATCCACAGCTTGTAAGGCGCCAAAATAAGACTCGTTGATGTACTATAGGTAATCAACCAAAAGGAAGCTGCTAGCAGCAAGCTTTTCAAGCATAAAGAGTTTAACCTGGAGAAATTGGGTATAGGCGGTTTAAGTGCTGAGTTCACTGACATATTTCGTAGGGCATTTGCTTCGAGAGTGTTTCCTCCTCACGTTGTTAGTAAGTAAGTATGGTACATATTGTATTTTTTCTACCATTGATAATGGATGATCTTTGCTAAGAACTGAATATTGTAGATTGGGCATCAAACATGTAAAGGGTATACTGCTATATGGGCCTCCTGGTACTGGCAAGACTCTTATGGCCCGTCAAATTGGCAAATTGTTGAATGGCAAGGATCCCAAGGTATGTTTTGTTTTCTATTATTGAGCTTGCATTATAAGTTTGTCAGTTGTCTAAAATATTTGTGTGTTGCTGTTCCTTTCATTCACTTTGATATGTTTTAGTAGGACATCGATTTGATACTAGATCTAAAATTTGAATGAGGAAAACTTGTTATCTCCAGAAGACCAGAAGTGATGATAAATAAGAACATAACACTTTGCGCACATAAATAGTCGAGTGTTCTTAGTTCTCTTATATATTTTTTATACTGATTCTACGAAAAAACTTTTATGAACCTTTCAAAAAACTGTTATGATAGTCCATATAGGGCCAATAAGTTGTTTATGTAGCTTTTTTTAAGTAATGTGATATTCACAATATAGGTGGTCATATTTATTCAATACCCTTGTATGCAGCATAGCCAACCAGTTTTTAGTAATAATATCATTGTCAAAACTTTTTTTTTTCTCATATACACAGGAGAGCTGCATATCATTTTCTTAAGAAGAAGAAAAATTGAAAAGGTCAAGTACAAACACAACACAGGGACCATATCTCCCTCATCCAACCACCTACATTACATGCATGCCTTTTCAATAAAACAGCAACTAGCAATCTCAAGGCTAAGATCTAACCAATTGGTCCAGGGTGCCAAAGTGTTCCTTTCTCCTCTATTATCGTTGTCAAAACTAGCACCACAATGCCAGTGAATCCGAAAATCCAACCTGCTGGTGTATAGGGTAGCAAAGTTACTCATCTAAGAATTATTGATATACAAAGATCTGCAAAACCTATGCTATCAATTAATTTCGCAGATTCTACTTTCCATGTATAATGGCACGTCTGTCCATTAAGAGTCTATGTCTAATACCTTTTTCCTCTAAGCTCAGATTGTGAATGGACCTGAAGTTTTGAGCAAATTTGTTGGAGAAACAGAGAAGAACGTTAGAGATTTGTTTGCTGATGCTGAAAATGAGCAGAAGACACATGGTACATTACCTCGCCGGGGGAAGCTTTCTATATTTTGGTGTGGAGCACCCTTTCTGGCCTTAATTTTCTTTTCCACCTTCCCTACGCAGGTGATCAGAGTGACCTCCACGTTATCATATTTGATGAAATTGATGCTATCTGCAAGGTTGATTTCTGTTCCCTTGATTCACATCATGTGTATTGTAGATTTCTATTGTCACTTGCCTTAAGCCTACTAGAGTAATGTTTATCTTGCAGCTTGCAAGTAGCACCAGATACTACAGTTGGTTCTAATACTATTTGTTTTATTTTAATCTTGGATACTAGTCTTTTAGCCTCTTATAATTTTTACGCAAATCGTCCTCTAAACTCGTTTGCTATCAGGAAGTAATTGTGACATTGTTATTATGGGAATGACCCTGGCAAAAATACCTTATAAGTTTTTTGGGTGGTGTTATTTCATCTGAATACCATTTCTTTTACATCAGGCTTATTAGGACTATGAATTGTATTCATAATAGATAGGTTGAGTACAATGAGGACCAACGGGTACAGATATGTAGGTTAGAGAAGG
>BCLH01002980.1:839-23232 GCA_001602315.1 Zoysia pacifica
ACATGCCCGACGTGACGGGTCATGAACGCGCCTGGACGGAACGAAGTGATGTCGACAACGACGGGTGGGTCCACCTGTCGGCGAGACGGCAGGATTTCATAGGACCCATTGCATGTAACCTCAGGGCTCCCCCTATATAAAGGGAAGCCCGGGGAGCGATAGAGAGGGGGGGGGAACAACATACAAAACAGACCCCGATCTTCCCACATCCAGGGTCCTCCCGCGAAGAGAGGCCCCCGTCTTGTAACATTATCCTCGAGATAATCCGTTCCCTGGACGTAGGGTATTACACCATCCGGGTGGCCCGAACCAGGTTAAAAATCTCCCTGAGCCCATCCTAGATTAGGCCATATCGAATCTGAAGGCACACCTTCCCTCACAACCGTATATTTACTGTGCCGGTGGTCAGAACGCCGACAAACATTGAGCAATTGCCGTTCAGCACAAGCACCATGAGAGGATCGAGATGCGGTGAGGGACTTACGGTGTGTTTTATTTTTTTTACTCTCATGGAATATAGTAGGCCCCCACACAAGCATCATTATCTATTATTTCAGCAACTAGCTCAACGTCCTGTTCAGCCGTATTCTCATTCTCCTGCACAATATTAGGTATAGGACAAAAAATAGAAGAATGCTCTCTATCTAGTTGTGCTGTTTTAGTAAGAGATATAGTATCACACAACTCCTCTTTATCACATTCTCCTTGTGACAACGGCATATCAGTAATATATTCCACAAATTTGAGATGGTGATTGTTCATGCTTGTATCTTTAGACGATAAAAGTTGATTTTCAGCACAACAAGCAATCAAATACAAGTGCGAGATTGAGTAGTAAGTTTTAGAGATGAGCAAAATTTGGATTTTAGAATTGAGACCATTCATAAACCTACTCATTATATCTTCCCGGCATTCATCTAAGCGACTAAACATGACACAAACCTTAAAGTAATAAAAGTATTTTTTAATAGTTATACTATCCTGCTTCAAGTTGTCTAATTTGGCACGTAAATGATCAGCATAAAATGCAGGAATAAAAACATCTCTAAAATGACATTTGAAGTCTTTCCAAGATTCTGAAACTTTATTGTGCCTACAAATATATTTCCATTCAAGCAATGCACTTTCAGTGAAAACACTTGAGGCAATGTAAATATTCTCTTTTTCAAACAAGTCATGTTCATCAAATTCTTTTTCTACATTCAGCTCCTAATCAATGTACGCATGAGGATCAAATTTCCCAGCAAAAGAAGGTATTGACTAACTGATAACTTGCAAAATATCATTATTTACCTCAGGTTGAAGCATCAGCATATCTTGGTAGGGGTGTAAACCACCAGCTCCCTTTATCTTTATTGTGTCTATCATGATCAGCAAACAGTAAAACAAATTGACAACGAGCTAGGTTGTATCGATCTCGGTTTCCCTAAAGCCTGCTCAACCAAGTTCTTACATGTTCTTACCAAACCAGCAAGTGTGATTTGCAATGTCAACCAGTGAAGATTGGTGGAGCGACTGCCAAGGACATAAACTCTGTCTGCTGTAAAAATCTGTGGAGCTAGAATAGATTCTAGTTTCACTTTGTAGCAAGAATTAGCTCAATCAAATCAGCAAATGCAAAGTTGAATAAGTACTCAACAATGGTTCTAGGCTAAACCCTGCTAGAGTCGTGAGCCTAGACACAAAGGTTGTTGGTGTTCTGACCACCGGCATTGTAAAATTTACGTAATCGGAGGGAGTATTCGTGCGCTCTTCGTATTCGAATGGCCTAGTCTACGGAAGAGACTCAAAGGTTAACTTGGTTTGGGCCGCCAAGAGGCGTAATACCCAACGTCCAGAGTGAGAAAGAGGTCAAATTGTATGAACTCAAGAACACGAGTACAATGCGGAAGGATCTTGGCTCAATCCAAGAACCCTAGCTTGCGTGGGTGGACGTGGTTACAACGGGGTGGCTAACTTCACTCGATTTCTCCTTGCGTGTAATGCCCCACGATACCCCTTTTATAGGGGTCGGACCGGGAGCACCAACTTGGCGGCTATGAAACCTGTTGGCCCTCCGTTAGGTGGGGCCTTGGTCGTCGTCTGAGTTGGTCGCTTGGTGCCTGCTGGCACCAGTGCAATTGGCCAATGGTCTTCGTATGTCCTTTGCTCAGTCGCAGGGGACAAAGGACACTTTTTTGTCTTGCTTTGCCGATCGTCTGGCTACTTTATCGACTTCTGAAATGCTTTATCTCTCGGCAAGGTTGCTTTACCTCCTGCTGTACATTGTCAGGAATCTCTACGGTCGTCAGTGGTTGGTTGTTAAGGCGTTGCCCGACCCCCTGGGGTCGGGCCAGAGCGTTGGCTTCTTGCTGTTGGCGGGCTGAATCTCATTGTTGTGTAGCTCCAACCTTCCATCGGTCGGCCTTGGACGGTTGCGCAGATCCGACCCCTGGAGTCGGGATGTTCCGGGCGGGATGTGGTTCTTCGTGGGCTGTAGACGGACTGTGGGCCGTAGTTTATAGATGGGCTTTCGTGTAGAGGCCGGGTCCGTAAGTACCCGGTATACTATCCCGACAGTAGCCCCCGAGCCCTGCGCCGTTTGCAATCTTCGTTGAGGCAGCGCTGGGCTGATCCTTGCTGAAATTTGTTTCTGATCCTACGGGGGCGCGCGAACGCGCCTGTAGGGCGTAGCCCCCGAAGGGTCAGTCGTGCGCTAAGTCTTCATCTTTGACATCGTTCGCTGATGGTTGATCCTACAGGGGCACGCAAGCGCGCCCAGAGGGAGTAGCCCCCGAGGGATGCGAAGGGTCGGTCGTGGGCTTAGTCTTCGTGTCCGACCTCGTTCGTTGATGGTCGGTCCTACGGGGGCACGCAAGCGCGCTCGTAGCGCGTAGCCCCGAGCCCCCGAGCGATCCGAAGGGTCGGTCGTGGGCTTAGCCTTTGATAGTTCTCGACCCCTGAGGTCGGTTTGAGGCTGATTTTCGTTATCAGCTGAGTGTTGGGACAGATATCTAGATTGGACCGGTCGGACCGGTCGCGTCTCATGATCGGCATCGCGCTTAAGTCAGACTGGGCGATCCAGTCGTTTTTCATGATCAGCGCCCTGAGCAAGTACTAGGCCGGTCGGTTTATCGCCCAAGCTCTCGTTTTTCCCGATCCGTGAGATGACTCACAGCGTTAGTAACGAACGTCGGTAACGGTTTTGACGATCGCACGATCCCACTGCCTCCATGCGGACAGTGGATATGGCATCTGGGAATTGCAATCGCTAGTTGATCCGGTCGGTTGGCTGACGTCGATCGGACGGCGGTGGGGGCGCGGCGCTTTGAGTGGTTGTGTCCCATCCACTGGTGCCAGTCAGCCATTGGCTGGCATGTCAGACTGGCTCATGTCACCTCCATCGTGGCGAAGGTGGTGAGGCGGCGTTCGACCCCACCTGTTAGTGAGCGGGGTGCCGACGCGGCAGGTGTTTGTTGTGAAACACGCCCACGATGGTGCAGTTACTGCACCGTCGCGTCTTGGTTAGTGAGGGTGAGTAACGTTCACCCCCCTCCCCGGTAGTCTTTAAATAGGGGGCGCGGTGATTTTGAAATTCACTGGCCTCTCGTTGTCTTCGTCCTCGAGCTTCCTTGCTCCAACTCTCCTTCCAGAGCTCGTTGCCTTCGTCTTCGTTGCGTCCATTCTGGCGGCCACTGCGCCTGTCCCCGTCTTCGCCTTCTTCGTCGTTGCTTTCGTCGCCGCTGTGATGGAAGGCGCATGGAAGCCCTCTGTCGTCTCGGAGGAAGTGCTCGAATCCTTCCACAGCGCCGGACTATTGCCGTCGAAGGAAGACGGCGAGTGGGAGGCCGCAGAGCACCAGGAGGTGCCGGCGTCGCCAAAGGGGAAGATCGTGAGCTTCCTCTCCTTCCACGAGCGCGGGCTGGCGCTCCTGGGCCGCTTCTTCTTTCACACGCTGTTGCTTCACTATGGCGTGTGCCTCCACCACCTCAACACCAACGGCATTCTCCAGATCGCCATCTTTGTTACGTTCTGCGAAGCGTATTTGGGAGTGGAGCCGGGCCTGCGGCTATGGCGGTACTTCTTCCAGGCCAGCCAGTTGCTAGAGGCACCCGGTGCGGCTAGGCAGGTCGGCGACGCTACGGTCGTGCTTCTGAGCACCGAGGCGAAGGAGTACATCAAGGTGTCGCTGAAGAAATCGTTGAAGGGATGGCACGACGGGTGGTTCTACATCAAGAACGCCACCCCCGGCCTCCCGGCCTTTCACAACGCACCGGTCGAGACGTCTGATATGTGGAAAGCGAAGGCGACGGTCGAAGAGAAGGATGTGCTGAGGCCGTTGCTGCAGATGATCCGACGGTTGAGGGACGAAGGACTGAGCGGTGTCGCTGTTATTGCTACCTTCTTGCGGCGTCGGGTCCAGCCGCTGTGCCTCTGAGCCTTCCCCACTGCCCGGGAGGTGGTCGGGGTCGAGCTGAGCGATCGGGAGGGAGCCAAACGGGTCAGCAGGCTGCTGAAGGGGGACGTCACCGACGAGATATTCAAGGGACCGCAACCCCTTAACAAGGATCACCCGACCCTGGTGAGTTGGCTTCTTTTTGCTTCTGTTGTTCGAGTTCGTAGAGTAGCTCGGGTTGGGTCGTGGATAGCAGTTGAACTTAGCCGATGTCACCATTGTAGGTCCTGTAGGGGGCCACGCCCGAGTCGAGGGATGTTGTCGGGACAAGCGCGGCAGGCATGTACCTGGCCAAAAAGAAGGCCGTTAAGAGATAGCGTCGCGCTAGCTCGAGGTCGTTCCCTGTCGACAGTCCGACTGTTCCTACACCGACTCCGCGACCAGCTCAGAGGTCGGTTAGTGCAACATCGGTTGGGGTCCCTTCAAGCACAAGTGCGAGGTCGGGGGCTCCGACCCTGAGCATTGGGACTGCTGCGCCGCAGGCGGTGGTTCTGGATGACGTCGGAGGGTCGGCATCGTCCGAGGATGTGATACCGCCTTTGCCAAAGAGGACAAGAACCGAAGGGTCAGCGAGCGCGGAGGTCGACTCTGGGACTGCGGCAACGGCTGCCACGGTCCATGTGGCAGAAACCGGGGCGGCTCAGCCCCCAGGCGCGGGCCAACCAGCTCTCCCTCGGATCAGGAGGATCCTGACGCGCCAGTCGAGGGTGTAAGTTCCTGCATCTTTAGTTTAGATGAGATTTTCATTTGGGTTAGTTTGTTTCTAACCTGTTTGATGGTATGCAGGCCTACGTCGTCGATCGCCGCAATGCGTCCGGCTGCAGTCGTTTCGATGTCGGCGTCTGAGGGCGCTAGCGGTGAAGCCCACGCTGACACTGGCGCGTGCAGCGACGCCGCCCCAGCCGTTTGAAGCCCAGAACCCACCGACCCAGGTGGTCGACGGCGCACTGTTGCAGCCCCCCCACCGGCCCAGGAAGAAGCGGTCACCAAAGCCCGAGAGGAGGTAGCCACCGAGGTCCTAGAGGAGGCGGCCCCTAGGCTCCAAGAAGGTGTTGCACCACGAAGGAGAGGTAAGGCTCCTCTCCAGCTCCTGACGTCGAAGGGGAGGTGGAAATGATGGAGGCCAAAGGTCCGAGGGGGTCTCCCTTGCCCTCGGCCCACAAAGAACCGGCTGGTGAAATCTCGCCCGCCGACCATGAGAGCGCGCGGGAACTGAGCGAGATAGCCGCCGAGAAGCAGCCGAAAGTCCTCTCGGCAGACCCGTCCGAGGTTTCCAAGGCACTACCGTGAAGGAGGTTGGCGAGCCGTCGACGAGCGCGGCTCCGGCCGGTTCAAATGGAGTCACCGTAGAGGCGGAGGAGGGAGGAGGGGTCGAGCCGGCCATGGCGCCGACGATGCCATCCGCTGCCACGGGGCGCCCGATTCTTCGTCCTCCATCTTGCTGAGGACCGAGAGGAGGGGCGATCTCACGCCTGAGGCCCTGGCTGAAGCGTACAACTTCTACAACGACCGGATGGCCGGGGTCCCTCGCTTCAACCTAGCGATGGCTTCCGGCCTTCGTCATCTACTTGGCATAACGGACAAGTGCCAAGCCCTCTTCGGCGATCTATACCTGATGGAATGTCGGGTAAGTTTGAGCATTTTAAGGTTTTTAGCTGAACCTGTTCGTTGCGGTGTTTGAACGTTGTCGTTTGCAGGCGAATCTGGCTGCGGCCGTGGGTCAACCTCCCCGAGGCAATGCTCTGCAAGCTGAGGTCGACGCCCTTCAGGCGGAGCTGGAGAGGACCCGAGCCGGTTGGGATGCTTCGAGAGACTCCACGATCCAGCTGCACCACCAGCTCAATGCTGCCCAGGAAGCAAGCCGCATCTCGCTCGACGAGGCTAACCGGGAGCTTATGGACGCTGTGTCGGTGCGGTCGGAAAACCGGAGGCTCTCCTCCAACCTCTCCTCGACGCAGGAGATGATCGCAAGTAAGTTAGTTAAACAGATTTTAAGCTTTACCGTATTAAAGGCCGGGGTCGGGTCCCGACTGAAGATTTGGTCTTTTTGCACAGCTCCGGAGGCAAACTGACCAACACGACGCGGAGGTGCGACGTCTCAAGGATCTCTTGGCCCACGCCGATGGGGCCCGCCAAAGTGCCGAGTCCTCCACCAAGAGGGCCTTGAAAGAGTGTCAGCGAGCCTTTGAGCAGCGGGACCGGCTTGACTTGGAGTGGGCCGTTGCGGAGGCCGAGGTTGAGCGGTTGTCGGAGGAGCTACGGGAGAGGCAGCAAGTCATCTCCGACGTCCAGGAAGCTCGCCTAGTTGCCGAGGCCGAGGTCGAGCGGCTTCAGGCAAAGCTGAGCGAGGCTAAGGGCCTTGTCGAAGCTGTGGCGAAGAAGCGGGATGGTAAGTGTCGTACCATTTGTTTATTGATTGGCCATAGGGGTCGGCCGTTTGACAGTGTGTTTGCTGCAGCTCTGGTCTATGAGCTCCGACCGTTGAGGTCCACGGGTTGACGTCTGCTGCATCGGATCTTGCCAGCGTGCATGAGAGCTCCTTCTCGACGGAGTTCATGACACGTGTTGCAGCAGCTCTCGGGCATCATCGCCGCCGAGGTGATGAGGGCGTTGGAGGATGGGGCCTCGCTGACCCTGGCACTGACCCGCTCCCACTATCCGGACGCAGACTTCGGCCGAATCGTCGGGGTTCGCTTCCGGGTTGACGGAAGAGGAGATGACGTCGCTCGAGGCCGAGATGCAACTGTCGGCACGGGCGGTCGTCGCCGACTTCAACGGACCGAAACTTCTTCGGGAGCGGTTCGGCCACCTCCCCCACGTGCAGCAGCGGTGCCCTTAGTTATTTGTAGGAAGTAGCAGCATTTTGTATTCGATTGTATGATGAACACCTTTGGATGATGTGTGAACACACGAGTTTCCGACCCTCTTCTGTGTTTCAATTTTTCGCAGTTAACGTTTCTCGAGTTTCATTGGGCGTTGATCGAACGACTGGGTCGAATATAGCTCGTAGGGTCGAGCGTCGGGCTCGATATAGCCATAGAGCATCTCCAACGCCAGGTCGGATCGTTAGCCTCGAGGAAAACTTAAACGAAAGCTCTTTCGTAACTTGGCATGTTTGAGGGTCACCCGCGAAACTTAGGGGCTTCGAGCCCCCTACGAAATGGAGGGGGGCACGGAGCCTTTCGCGAGACTAAGGCATGGAGCCTTTAGAGCGTAGGAACGAGGCGCGGAGCCTTGTTGAGGCTAAGGCACGGAGCCTTAGATCGTAGGAACGAGGCGCAGAGCCTTGTTAAGGCTAAAGCACGGAGCCTTAGATCGAGACTCGAGGCCTCAAATGTCGAAAGCGAAGGGGTCGATCGTTCTGACCCTCAAGTGAGGACTCTATGACTAGCCCCCGGGTAGTGAAAGGTAGACGAGTCGATTGTGCTTCAATGCCAAAAAATAGTTAGTGAGACAAGAAATTGCATAGAAAATAGATTTTATTATGCGTAGAAATGAAGCAAGTTCTCGATGTTCCAGACATGGGCTAGCTCCCTGCCGCCCTCGGTTGCTAGCTTGTACGCGCCGGGCTTTAAGACCCGCTTGATTACATAAGGACCCCCTCCCATGGAGGTGATAGCTCGTGGTGGTCGGTCTTGTTTTGCACTCTTTTGAGTACAAGATCGCCGACGTTGAAGGCCCGACCCTTGACACGCCGAGCGTGTAGTCGTCATAGATTCTTGCTGATACTTAGCCAATCGTAGAATGGCGATGTCGCGCGCTTCGTCCAGCTGGTCCAAGGCATCCTGCCACACCGCTTCCGCCCTTTCTTCGTCGTAGGCTCGAACCCTCGGGGAGTTGTAGTCGAGGTCGGTCGGCAGCACAGCTTTCGCTCCAAAGGTCATGAAGAAGGGGGTGAACCCCGTGGTTCTGTTGGGGATCATTCGTAAGCTCCACAACACGGAAGGGAGTTTCTTGACCCACCGCCCGGCCGCTTTCCTGACGGAGTCGAAGATTCAAGGCTTTAATCTTTGCAGCACCATCACACTGGCACGCTCGACCTGACCGTTGGTCCTTGTTTGGGCGACGAAGGCGAAGTCGAGCCGAACGTGGTACTCCTCGCAAAATTCTCGGAAGATGTGACCGGTAAACTACATGCCGTTGTCGGTGATGATGGAGTGTGGCAACCCAAAGTGGCAAATGATGTCATGGATGAACTCGACAGCTCGGGTGGAGCCGATGCAGGGGGTCGGCTTCGCCTCAATCCACTTGGTGAACTTGTCGACGGCGACGAAGAGGTGGGTGAAGCCCCCAGGTGTTGGTCAGAAAGGCCTGAGAACGTCGAGTCCCCAGACCGCGAAGGGCCATGTGATCGGAATCGTTTGGAGCTCCTGGGCTGGCAGATGAGTCTGTCAGGCGTACAACTGACAACCTCTGCAAGAGCGAACGAGTTTCTCGATGTCGAAGACCGCCGTGGGCCAGTAAAACCCTTGGTAGAAAATTTTCCCGACCAAGGTCCTTGGAGCGGCGTGGTGACCGCAAATCCCTGAGTGGATGTCGTCGAGGAGATAGAGACCCTTCGACCGAGGGATACAGCGCTGGATAACGCCATTGGGACTTCGGTTGTAAAGTTCATCATTGATGATGACGTAGGCCTTTCTCACCGCGAGATCCGTCGGGCCTCGTTGATGTCGGCTTGAAGCGTACCGTTCTACAGGAAAGCGTAGATGTCCTGTGACCAATCGAGGACGATGGCCATAATTTCTGCCCTTGGGGTCAAGGTCTGCTTGCCTACTACCGCCTCGACCTAGGGGTCGGCGGCATCATCTTTGAGTTTGATCGTTGGCTTGGAGAGGACTTCGAGGAAGACGTCGTCGGGGACCGGATCCCGCCCCGAGGCCATCCGGGCGAGGGTGTCGGCCGCTTCGTTGTCACGGCGTAGAACATGGTGGAGCTCGAGCCCGTCGAACTTGTCTTCAAGCTTGCGAACTTCCTAGCAATAAGCCTCCATCTTGGGGTCTCGGCAGCTCGAGATCTTCATGACTTGGTTGACGACGAGCTCGGAGTCGCCCTTGACGTAGAGCCGTCGAACGCCGAGGGTGATGGCCATTCGGAGGCCATGCAGCAATGCCTCATACTCTGTAGCATTGTTGGAGGCAGAGAAGTGGTTCTGTAATACGTATCGAAACTTGTCTCCCTTGGGAGAGACGAGAACGACGCCAGCACCCGAGCCCTTCAGCCGGCAAGAGCCGTCGAAGAACATAGTCCAGTGCTAGAGGTCAGCGAGATCTGATGGTTCTTGTGCCTCGATCCACTCGGCGATGAAGTCAGTATGGGTCTGAGACTTGATGGCTTGCCAAGGCACATAGGTGATGTCGTGGCCCATAAGTTTCATAGCCCACGTGGTGATGCGGCCAACCACGTCTTTGCCGTTGATGATCTCCCCGAGAGGGAAGCTCGTCACCACTCGGATAGAGTGGCTGTCAAAGTAGTGGCGAAGCCTGCGGCTGGTGATGAGGATCGCGTAGAGCAGCTTCTCCACTTGGGTATACCGGGTCTTGGCGTCGACGAGCACCTTGCTGATGAAGTAGACGAGCCGCTAGACCTTCACGGCCCAACCCTCATCCGGTCGCTCGACGACGAGGAGAGTGCCGACTACCTTGGCGGTTGCGGAAATGTAGAGGAGCAGTGGCTCACCAGGCGTTGGCGAGGTTAAGACCGGCGGGAAAGATAGCATAGTCTTCTATTGCTCAAAGGCTTCCTGGGCCACGGTAGTCCAGGTGAAACGGTTGGACTTTCGAAGGAGTCGGTAAAAAGACATGGCCTTCTCACTCAGTCGGGAGATGAAACGGCTGAGCGCCGCCAGGCACCCAGTGAGCTTCTAAGCACCTTTGACGTTGTTGATGGGCCCGAGGTTGTGGATGGCGGCGATCTTCTCGGGATTGGCTTTGATACCACGCTCGAAGTTGATAAACCCAAGGAGCTTGCCGGTGGGGATGTCAAAGATGCACTTCTCGGGGTTGAGCTTGATGCGGAACTTTCGGAGGTTAGCGAAGGTTTCCTCCAGGTCTTCAATGAGGTTGGCCGCTTGCCGAGTCTTGATGACGATGTCGTCGACGTAGACCTCCAGGTTCTGACCTAGTTGGTCGTGGAAGCACTTCTGCATGCAGTGCTGATACATGGCGCCGGCGTTCTTGAGGCCGAAGGGCATGGTGACGTAGCGGAACAAGCCGAAGGACGTAATGAAATATGTAGCAGACTGGTCGGAGCCGCTCATGGATATTTGATGGTACCCGAAGTACGCATCAAGGAAGCTAAGGGTTTTGTAGCCGGCGGTGGAATCGACCACCTGATCTATGCGCGGCAGAGGAAACAGATCCTTTGGGCATGCTTTGTTGAGACTCGTGTAGTCAACGTACATCCTCTATTTCCCATTCTTCTTTTTAACCATTACACGGTTGGCTAGTCACTCTGGGTGGTAGATCTCTTTGATGAACTTAGCATCAAACAGCTTGGCGATCTCTTTCTCAATGGCGTGGCGCTTCTCATCATCGAAGCGTCGGAGTCGTTGCTTCACCGGTCGGGAGCCGAGAATGATGTTCAGAGAGTGCTCGGCGACCTCCTTCGAGATGCCTGGCATATTAGACGGTGCCCAAGCGAAGACATTCCGGTTTCGAACAAGAAAGTCGACGAGCGCGCTTTCCTATTCGCTGGAAAGCGCTATCCCGATCCTGGCCTTCTTGGTCGGGTCGGTGCTGTCGAGGAGAATCTACTTGGAGTGGTCGGCCGGCTCGAAGGACATAGAGGTTAAAGGCTTGGAGTCAAGGGTTGCAGTCAGTACCTGGGACTTGCGGATCTCTTCCAGTTGAGCCGACCCTGCGAGGGCGACGGCCAGCTCGTAGCTTTCCTGCTCGCAGGCGAGAGCATGCTTGAAGAAGGACGTCACGGTGATGACGCCTTTGGGCCTCGGCATCTTGAGCTTGAGGTAGATGTAGCTGGGGACGGCCGCGGATCAGTCGAGGATGGCGTGGTAGATGTCGGAGAAGTCAACCACTTCGAAAGTGAGCTTCTCCGTCCTGAAGTTGTCGCGGTCGCCGAAAGTGACCGGCAACGTGATCCGACCCAAGGGCTCTGCGCTACCCCTGAGGATGACGCCATGGAATGGAACATTACTCAGATGGAGATCAGACTTCGAGAGCTTCATGGCCTTGAAGGTGTCGATGTAGAGGATGTTGAGGGCGCTGCCCCCGTCCATGAAGACCTTGGTCAGACGCGTGGTGCCGATTATCGGATCGAGCACCAGGGGCAAGCGCCTCAGCTGAGAGACGAAGTCGGGGTTATCGGATCTGTGGAAGGTGATCGGGGCCTCCGACCACTTGAGGTAAGTGGGCACAGCGGGGTCGGTGAGATTGAACTCCCGCCACGTCTGCTTCTGATGGCGGCGTGACTCGTAAGCCACCGACCCGTCAAAGATCATCAGGCAGTCTCTGGCTCGAGAAAGGCGTTGTCGACGTTACCCTCGACCTCCTTTGCAGAAGGGTCGGGATTTTGAGGCTGATGGGAGTCGAGTCAAAAGTGGCCCCGTAGAAGGCTCGCATGAGATGGCAATCCCGTAAGGTGTGCTTGATGGGGGTCGCGTGGTTGGTGTATATCTTGTCGAGCATCTTTTGAAAGTGGTTGTTGTGGTCGACCGGCTTCGTCGCTGGGGGTCAGGGCGGCCGCTCGGTGATGCCCACGAACTCCTCGTCGTGTCGGCGGTTCTTCTGCTTCTTGCTGCTCGAGCCGCCCCGGTTCCGGCTGTCTTTATGGTTGCCGTTCTTGTGGTCGGCCTTGGACTTCTCCTTGCCCTTGGTTCGATCCCGGTCGAAGTTGACTTGGACAGCCTCCTCCCCCATGGCGAAGGTGGTGGCAATGTCAAGAAGGGCGTGCGCCGTTCGAGGGTTTTTACACCCTAACTTGTGGACGAGTGGCTTGGATGTCATGGCGCAGGTGAAGGCGTTGATAACGTCGGCCTCGCTTACGTCGTGCAGCTTGTTTCGTTTGCGCGAGAAGCGCTGGATGTAGTCACGAACCGATTCACCGGGGTTCTGCTTGTAGTTCTTCAGATCCCACGAGTTACCCGGGCGGTGTAGGTCCCCTGGAAGTTGCCGACGAAGGCGTGACGAAGGTCGGATCAGTCGTGGATGCTGTCCCTCGAAAGATGCTCGAGCTACCCTCTAGTCGAATCGGATAGGAAGAGTGGCAGGTACTAGATGACGAATAGGTCGTCGACGCCACTGGCTCTGCATGCAAGACGATAATCTTCGAGCCAGTGGGCAGGGTTGGTGTCACCAGTGTATCGAACGATGTTGGTCGGAGCGCGGAACCTCTGAGGAAAAGGTGCTCTCCGGATGTGGGACCCGAACGCTCGGGCCCGACCTCATCTGGGCTGAGGCTCTGGACGTGATCATAGCTGCGCCGACGGTGGCGGTGGTCGGGAGACCGCTCCTGCCTGGACTCGGCGTAGCGACCGCTCCTGGCTTGCTTCCGCGCGTCGATCGTATGACGAACATCACGGTGCTCCTTGAGGCGCTGGCGAACGTTGCCAGCTGGAGGGTAAGGATCGCGCGCCTCGATCTGACCGCGGCGACTGTCGCGGGCCGGACTCTGACGGTCAGCGCTCGGCCGGTGAGAGCTGTGCGCCTCGGAGCGCTGACGAAGAGAGGGGTCAGGTTGTTGAAGCGCGCCGTCGAGGTAGACACGCAGACGGTCGTAGGTTTCCTTGAGCATGGGGTTGTCTGACATGGCGGACTCATGGAGCACGTAAGCCGCCGCCGCCAGATTCTTGTGCGGCGTGTCAAAGGCGGGCGTGCCGCTATCCATTATTTGCTGATAAGTGGACCGGGCCCGGGCTCGTGCGCCACCACTCGTCGCTGCGGCACCCTTGCCCTGTCCATCACGTTCGGCCGCGATCTTGCGCCGGAGAGCGTCTTCGACGACAGAAAGAGCGTGACGGTGTGAAGAAGAATCATTGTCAAGAGCCTTGCCGAGGGTATCGACCTCCGCGGCCTTGTTAGGCAGGAGCGTGAAGCACTCACGGGAGGGGTGATGGCTTAACACATTGCGAGGCAGGCAACGAGGTGAACGACGGCGAGGCGAACGACGCCGAGGTGAACGCCGCTTGAGCGCGGTCTGAAGGTGAAGCTCACCGCCGTTGTCGGCAATGAAATTCAGGCTTCCGAAGCAGAAGGCCTGGCCAACAGCGAAGGTGGGGATGCTCCACGATCGACCATCACGAGCGACGGCAACCGCAAAACCCCCAAAAAACAGGCGAAAGATTGAGGACTCCCCCACCAAAGCGAAAACTGAAGCCATCGAAAAGCGAAGAAAAAATGCACAAAAAAAACTCCTTCCTGACGTGCCAACTATCGGTGTTCTGACCACGGCATAGTAAAATTTACATAATCGGAGGGAGTATTCGTGTGCTCTTAGTATTCGAATGACCTAGTCTACGACAGAGACTCAAAAGTTAACCTGGTTCGGGCCGCCAAGAGGAATACCCTACGTTCAGGGGTGAAAAAGAGATCAAATCGTATGAACTCAAGAACACAAGTGCAATGCGGAAGGGTCTTGGCTCGATCCAAGAACCCTAGCTCGTGTGGGTGGACGTGGTTACAACGGGGTACCTAACTTCACTCGATTTCTCCTTGCATGTAACGCCCCACGGTACCCCTTTTATAGGGGTCGGACCGAGAGCACCAACTTGGTGGCTATAGAACCTACTGGCTCTCCGCCCAGTGGGGCCTTGGTCGTCACCTGAGTTGGTCGCCTGGTGCCCGTTGGTGCCAGTGCAGTTGGCAGGTGGCCTTCGTACGTCCTTTGTTCAGTCGCGGGGGACAAAGGACACTTTTTTGTCTTGCTTTGCCGATCGTCTAGCTACTTTACCGACTTCTGAAATGCTTTACCTCTCGACAAAGTTGCTTTAACTCCTGCTGTACGTTGTCAAGAATCTCTGCAGTCTTCAGTGGTTGGTTGTTAAGGCGTTGTCCGACCCCCTGGGGTCGGGCCAGAGCGTTGGCTTCTTGCTGTTGATGTGCTGAATCTCGTTGTTGTGTAGCTCCAGCTTTCTGTCGATCGGGCTTGGACACTTGCACAGATCCAACCCCTAGGGTCGGGACGTTCCTGGCGGGATGTGGTTCTTCGTGGGTTGTCGACGAACTGTGGGCCGTAGTTTACAGATGGGCTTTCGTGTAGAGGCCGGGTCCGTAAGTACCCGGGGTATACTATCCCGACAAAGGTAGTCACACAAATGATGCAAAACGCTTAGGACAGCAGCAACTACAACTCTCAACACTCTTTTTTCGATTATTTGACTTTCTTTTTCTGCGACTTCTTTTCCTTTCTCTTTCTCTCTTTCTGCTTTTCTTTTGGGAAGGAAAGAAAACAAAGATAAAAAGGGCAGACAGCAGACCTCAGATCTCTTTTGTGATTGCGACCCGCTCGGTTGGAATTTTATGGAAAGTGTGGATCCGATGGAAAGATAACGAGGAGATCTTTTCAGATTGTACAAAAATGTTCCAAACAAGCAACAGATCACGGAGATATGGTCATTTTCTTCTGTAACAAAATCTGTTACCCGAATCTGTTATTTTCAACAAACTCAGATCTAGATTGATTCTTCCTTCAATTGTAGATATGAGCGAAGGACGTGATAAAAACTCAAAACTCTAATGGATTAAACGCTAAGACCAGCAACAGGACACGATGATGCAACCACGAATTCAACAACGCAAATTATTGAAATGAATGATGCACAGGCTCAAAGGTCTAGGACAGCGGAAATGATTCAATATTTTTTTGTTGGGCTTTTATTTGGACAGTGGGAATCTGAATAAAACTACAAAAAAAAGAGGGGTAGATCTCACCGAGTAACTGGAAGCTGACACCACTTGATAGAAGTTGAGTGCCCGATCTTTCAGTGAGGTGATAACTATCGATTTGTTGGAGTCGACCCTCACGATCCGACTACAAATGAACAGGTCGCGTGTGCCTTAGAAATCGTAGAACCAACTCCGAATGGTTATTGACCTCATCAGAACCGCAAGATCAACTTGATCACGAAGATCAGTTTCTGCAAGCAATAGAAGAACAAGCAAGAACAAGATAGCAAACTGAAATCTTTTAAATGTAGGGTTCTCAAAAGCTGTCTAACAGGTGGTCGCGGGACACAACTGAAGACCAGAAAGTTTGCATAAGATCTGAACTACAATAAAAGAAAACCCAAGTGCTCCTGGTGACTGTTGGAACCTTTAAATAGGGTGGAGGACGACCAAGGGGTGCTGGGGTCATCCTCAAACCCTAAGAGGCACCTCTAATGGGCTCAACTTGATACATGGGCCAACGGCCCAAGTTGAGTTGACGCAGCACCTTCTGTACAAAAATGACGATTCGCACTAACTCAGATATGGTATAAATGTGAGGCTAGATCCATTCGAAAGTAGACTTCATGAGCTTTCTAGAATATACTTAAACACCTAAATTGGATTCCATATGAAGTCGTGTCTTCTGTTGCAAGTTTATACTTTTCTGCAGTCCAAATCCATCGTGTGTAAATATTTCCATTGAAGTCTTCATCAGAAGGTATGATGTCCACATCAGCAACTCGACTCTGAGTTAGATTGAATCTCCTCCAGGGTTCAACGTGCTTTGCTGGTCTTGAGCATCTTCAAGTCATTCTTCATGCTTCCCTTCACCCTCTACAATGTTCCTAATCATGATAAAATCATGAGGTAGTAATCTATTCTCAAAGGAAGGAAAACATGTGTTTAGAAACGAGCTCACCTTTAAATTCAATTGTCGTGCACAAGTTCTGTCAATACTAATTCGAGGAGTGGTGTGTGTATCTAAAGGAGTGATGTCCTCATCATCCTCCCCTTCTCGTTTTAGAGTCATCCTCGACTTAAGTTCATTGTCGGGACCTTGACTCCACCATGCCCTGCAACATGCATGAAAAGGTGGAGTCGCTGAAAGATGCTCATAATCTCATCATTCTCCCCTTATTGATGGCAAGTCGTCCTTGCCTTGCTTGCTTGGGTAGCATAATTCGTTACAGTTGTTTCAAAAATCAAATCTATTTTGTGCTCACTCCCTCGAATGGGAGGAAGTCTTGGAGGTATTTCTTCGGGAATAATATCATGATACTTCTACAAATCATTAGTAATAAGAGAAGGCAAATAGCTAGAAAGATCATGACATAAAAACAATGCATCTTTGCATACAATCATAAATATCAACATAAGTAATTTTTTGGAATAATTTCTTCCCCATGCAATTCATGTTATACGAAACATTATTATCAATCTCACTAGAAGGTAAAATGTATTTTATCCCACCAACACATGACATGACATTGTAGTTGCTATTCTAATCCTCTAGTTTGTCATCTAATCGCACAACATAAGAAGTTGTCGAATTCGAACAAATATAAACTCTTTGCACCATAAAGACATCTCTAGAATCATAATTGCCTATAACATAAAAATTGGTTCTAGTTAACAAAGACAATTCAGGTTTCGAAAATATCATCCTCTCCACTGTAGCAAGGTCATAAAAAGAATCATATTCAATATAACTCACAATGTTTGAAGAAGACAGCAATTTCAGCTCATCATTTTCACATATAATGGGTGTGAAATATTTAATTTCAGCACTAGTGAATGGATAAAAATTAGAAGTATTGAATTGATTCACTTCTTGTTGCATAGGTAGAGTAGAAATATAGACACACAACCATTCCTTTTACAAGAACTAGTGGGCAAATCAAATATTGACAAAGATAAATGGATAAAAAGTGATACTAGCGGTTGCTTCACAAAAATATAATAGACAAGAACTATTAGCACAACAAAAATATTGTCACATTTTTGTAGATAGATGTTCAATAAGTTTCTTCTCATTTTCAGCAATACCTTTTAGCGTGTTATGATTAGTCTCATCTTGGGCTATACATGGAACATTGTATATCTCTTCTTTCTCCATGTATATATCACTTTAATCTTCTTGTTTGATTTTAATTTCTTGCAAAATATTAGATGCAATAGGAGGTACAGTAGAAAGCTTCTCCTCAAAAGAGTGTACATCACTACTAGATATAGGTTTAAAAGATGTATCGACAAAAGTTTCTCTCATTAAAATTTTACTATCACTTCATGTCCGAGGATAGTTTTTAGTTATACATAAACATTGCCACCAAGTTAAAGCACTATCAACTAATGCACTAGCAACATTGAAAAGCTTTCTCCTTTCACACATACGGCATTTTCCAAATAGATTATACATCTCTCTATCCCAAGCAATATATTTAGTAGAACCTAAACCATTATATAAAGGAAGAGATGAAAGAATATAATTACTTGTAGAAGGAGATGATGTAGCAATGGTCTGAACCTCATGCACCTTTTGATCACATGCGACATCTCTATGAGGTGGATTACATCTCTCAATGATTGCCAACATATTGTCCACAAACTCAATGTGTTTTTAAATGTTGCAGCGATATTATCAAGGACTCTTTGCAAAGTACCACTCACATTGTATTCACCTCCTTTTCTTCCTATCATGGTTAGAAAAATAGCATATAGATAGCATAAAATATTATTCCTACAGCTAAAGTGGGATGAGTGGTCAAAATTACGCATAAGAGAACGTCTTACCGAGCTCTTGCAAGGTTCTTACCAAAGCAAAGCAAAAAAAGATGGTGCAACTAGTGACAGGAGAAACCAGAGAGTCATAGTTCCACAATTGCAGAGTCAAATACAGTGTTGATTCGACGTGGGTATGTGGAGCTTGGAGGGTTCAAATAATGATTAGTGGAATACAATTCTATAATAGATAGAAATATTAAATAAGTTTTTTAAATATTATGTTCTAATTGCTTAGTTGCTGGCCCAATCTTATAAAAAATACAGATGTTACATGAATATGAATGATGATATCAAAGGGCAGCAACTACACAAACGATAAAGCTCTAAAAATCAGCAAACTGTTTAGCACTTAAAAAATCAGCAAAGGCTAATTTCCCACTTCTTGATCTTTCAAATTTTTTATTTTTATTTTATTTTTTTGATATATTTCTCTGAGCCAGAAGCACAAAAATAGTACATGACCAAATTTCAGATCAATATGATCTAATATGTGACCTGGAGAAAATTTCAAATTTTGGTTAAATCTATTCTAAAAATTCGGAGGGCAAAAACTGAATCTTTTGATATGTGACCTGGAGAAAATCTCAAATTTTTGTTAAATCTATTCTAAAAATTCGGAGGGCAAAAACTGAATCTTTTGATCTAAAATAATTGAATCTAGGGCCGTCAGAGGTTGAGAAATTTTCTGTAGATATCTGAAAAGTTCTTATATGTCTAATTTGAAGTCCAAAAACAAAAAAGTTATGACTATTTTAATGATGGATCTCCGTATCAGATTTTTTTTGAAAGGTTGAAAACAGATTCGGATTCCAAATTGGCAGCGAATTTTGTAGTTGATTTTGTGGCAGAAGCTTATGGATGGGTAATTTGGATGCAAGGTATATGTTAGTGGTTGAAACAAGGGATGGATGGGTGGGAAAATTTTTTTTACAATATATTAGATGTGACACGATAACAGATGTGAATACGATAACTAATGAACGACGAAGGAAAACAACTGGATACAAAACTCAGCAACCAAAACACAAATAAGGACACAAACTCATCACTACCGACTTTGAAATAAAATCATGCAAAGGCTAAACACGGCTTGGATAGGGGAACATATAATGATCTACTATTTTTTTGTTGCAGCTTTTCTGTGAACGATAGGATGAATGTAAAATTGGCAAGAATAGATGTGAACCTGACGGTATACCTGAAGCTCTGATTACCACTTGATGTGTATGTGGTTTTCGATCTTCCGTCAGGTCATGCTTGATTTAGTGGATGTGCGACACAATTGATCCAGCCTCAAATCAACACGATTCGAACCCCGCAATCGCAGCATCACTTCTCTGGTTATCAACCATGCACACATGATTGACCTCGCTAAGAAGGCTAATCCCATCCTGCGAATCGAAGAACACAAGCAAGAACAAAGAAGAACGCAACACAATTGCGAAATCTAAATTAATCTCACGAAGATGGAAATCAATAAATCATCAAACGATGAAACTATTTGATAACTGATGAAAACTAATCAGAACATATCCCTAATGTTTCTGCAACTGTACATATAGAGGTTCGGACGTCCTTAGGGGGCAAACCCTAATACTAAAGGGCCTAGGAAAGATACTTGGTCTAAAGGTTAAAAGATAGTGTCGCAGCACCAGGGCAGTTTTTGAACGTCATCATGATTAGGAGGATGAGGTTGCGTCGAGGACGACTCCGATTCAAGAGAGAGAAGAGAATGATGAGGACATCCCTTCATTGGATACGTGCAACTCTCCTCCACCTACTATAGATGGTCCGATCACAAGAGCTAGTGCACGACAATTGAATTTAGAGGTGAGCTCGTTCCTAAATATATGTCTTTCTTCCTTTGAGAATAGATTGCTAACTAATGACTTTATCATGATTAAGAACATTAAAGAGGGTCAAGTAAAGCATGAAGAAAAACTTAGAGATTCTCAAAACCAACGAGGAACGTTCAACCTCGGAGGAGGTTCAATCCAACTCGAAGTCGAGTTGCCCCGGGTTCTAGGAGAATCCGCACTAAAACGGACACCCAGGCCGCATATGGGATCCGTTTTGGACATTCTATATATGGATGGATAGTTAAGAAGATAACCTTTCCAAAGGCGCTGGTCTCATCTCAAAATGCGACCTGAGTTATCGAGAATTGTTAAAATGAAATGACATCCAGAAACTGCCCTAGTGCTGTGACACTATCTTTTGGCCTTTGGGCCATGTATCTTTCTAAGGCGCATTAATTTTAGGATTTGCCCCTAAGGTCCTAAACTCCATATAATCAGTAGCCACCGTCATTAGGGTTAGGTTTTGCATAGTTATTAATCTGTTATAAAACAGTTTCGCCGCTTGCCGATTTGTTGGATTCCAACTTCGTGATTTAATTCAGATTTCGCAATTGAGTTGCGTTCTTTTTTGTTTTTGTTTGTGTTCTTCCATCCGCGGGCTAAGATTACCCTTCTTGGCGAGGTCAATCACGTGTGCACGGTTGATAACCAGAGGAGAAGTGATGCTGTGGTTGGGGGTTCAAATCGTGTTGATTTGAGGACGGATCAATTATGTGTCACATCTTCACCAAATCGAGAGTTACCACGACCTGACGGAAGATCAGGAACCATGTACATATCAAGTGTTAATCAGAGCTTCAGTTATACTGAAGGTTGACATCTATCCTTGTCAAATTTGCATTCATCCTATCGTCTACAAAAAAGCCGCAACATAAAAAAATAGTAGATCGTTAGATGTTTCCCTATCCAAGCCGTGTTTAGCCTTTGTATAAATTTTTTCAGAGTCTGTAGTGTTGAGTTTGTGTCCTTAGTTTGTGTTTTGGTTGCTGGATTTTGAAATCTTTTTGCATCCACTTGTTTCCTCCGTCGTTCATCGATTGCATCGTTCAATCTGTTATCCGTGTTTATATCTGTTATCTTGCATTAAAAATTTTTCTCAACCAACCATCCCTTCTTCCATCCACTAACAGATCCATATGTTTCCGCCACAAAATCATCTACCAATTTCGCACCCGATTTGAAATCCGAATCTGTTTTGAGTCATTCAAAAAAAATCTGATATGAAGATCTACCATCAAAATAGTCATAACTTTTATTTTTAGACTCCAAATTGGATATATAAGTACTTTTTGGATATCTACAGAAAATTTTCATCCTCTGACGGTCCTAGATGTAACAAATTCAGAACAGAAGTTTCTGTTTTCACACTACAAAGTTTCAAAATAGATTTAAAGATTTTCTCCAGGCCACATCTTTCATCATATTGCTCTAAAATTTGGTCGTATACCATATTTTGTGCTTATTGTTCAGATAAAAATATCCAAAAAATAAAAGAAAAATAAAAAATTAAAGATCAAGAAGCCGAGAATTAACCTTGTGCTGAACAGTTTGCTGATTTTTGAAGCCTTCTTGTTTGTGTTGTTGCTGCTCTTTGATATTTTTGTTCATATTCTTATAACATCTGCATTTTTATAAGATTAGGCCAGCAACTAGAACATAATACTTAGAACACTTATTCAATATTACTATCTATTATAAAATTGTGTTTCACTAATTATTATTTCAGCCCTTCAAGCACCACATATACACCTCGGATTAGCACTGTATTGACCCTGCAATTGTGGAATTACGACTCTCTAGTTTTTCTGTCACTGGTTGCACCATCCTTTGCTTTGCTTTGGTAGAACCTTGCAAAGGCTCGGTAACGCGTTTTTTTTTGCAGAATTTTCCCAACCCATCCCACTGTAGCTGCAGAAATAATATTTTGTGGTATTTATATGCTATTTTTCTAACCATGACAAGAAAAAAAGGAGATGAATACAATGCGAGTAGTACTTTGCATAAAGTCCTTGATAATATTGATGCAATATTTAAAAAACACAATGAGTTTGTGGACAATATGTTGGCAAATCTTGAGAGATATAATCCACCTCAGAGAGATGTCACACGTGATCAAAAGATGCATGAGGTTCAGACCATTGTTACATCATCTTCTTCCACGAGTAATTATATTTTTTCATCTCTTTCTTTATATGATGGTTTAGATTCTATAAAATATATTGCTCGGCAAAGGGAGATGGATAATATATTTGGATAATGCTGTATGTGTGAAAGGAGAAAGCTTTTGAATGTTGCTAGTGCATTAGTTGATAGTGCTTCAACTTGGTGGCAATGTTTATATATGACTAAAAAATTTCCTCGAACATGGAGTGATGCTAAAATATTAATGAGAGAAACTTTTGTTGATACATCTTCTAAACCTATATCTAGCTGCGATG
>BCLH01002981.1:0-22527 GCA_001602315.1 Zoysia pacifica
AAGTGTAGCTAGCACATGATGACCATTTAAACGGTGAGCCTTGGGCCGTTTCATTTGGATATCATGTGACGATCATGAATTGGCTCATCTAGTTTTTATAGACTAAAGTGCCATTTGGCCTTATTCTAGAGCGTGTAAATTGACAAATGAGAAGTAAATAGAACAAGTTTTCAGTATGAAAAATTTAACTATAGTACACTAAAAAAACGTGGATCCATGCCCAACACATTGCGAACACACGATTTTAGTGTAACATAACTTAAATTGAAGCTCTTGTTTAGCCACCAGGTGAATTTTGTATTCCATAGTCGTAGCAGATGCAGCGTGTTGGAGCAAATACTTGTTGATGTGATTTCAATGTTTCTTTTTTCCTTTTATTTTTAAACTACACCTTCAATCATGTACTCCATTAAAAAGTTCTACGTTTTCTCCAGACATAAAGGTAACACCTAACCTGATGCCACCTCCGCCACCTTCTTCCAAAGGGATTCCTTTGGTTGATTGGTTGCTTTGGCCAGCGCCGTGCCAGCCAGGCTGGAGGCTGAGCCCTCATTGTTTGCATGCGGCGATGCGAGTGAGACGAAGATTCAGGAAATCAAATGCAAGATCGCGTTGTATGGATCAAACTTGGCTAGATGTTATGCAGGTAACCAATCACGCTTTTACGGATTATTGGTAGATCGCATGTGTTTACTTTGGAGAGAAAATGGTGAACTTCCCTAGAAAACAATAGGGGGAGTTTCACACCAACTATGTTGAGCAGTTTGATGCAAACTCCAGGGGAGTTTGAGTGTGGCATCAACTACACCATGGCTCTTACACTTTTCATCTTGAAGTTAAACGATGTGGAAGAAATTAGTTGCAGTAAATAAAATAGCGATAAGTTTAGACTACCCCAGCCTGTCTAAGATGGCGGTACTTAACCCCTAAACTTTAAAACTAGCTTTCTTAACCTCTCAACTATGCAATACCGTATACTTGACCCGTTTTGGTGGTTTTGGATGTGGTTTTGCTATTTTTGATGTGCCAAGTTGGCTTACTAATCCACACAGTCCACGGAACCATTCGTCGTTCTCTTCGTTTCCCATATTTTGCCCCTGTAGCTCTCTGTTCAGAGTCCACAAGGCACATTGCCACCATTGCTTGCCATTTGAGCTTTGTAGAGCTCTGCACAAAACCTCCCCCTTCGATTTCCTGTGGATCCAGTCAACTTCCAAGCAATCTGATCTTTTCTTATCCCCCTATGATTGAAAGCAGCAACGCAACTATCACTGAATTCTTAATTACCACTGGTTAGCTTTTCATCAATTCATTTTGTACATATTTAGATAAGCCTACCATGCACTGCGTTGACTACTTCTTGGCCTGAATTCGCAGCCTAGTGGGCTGGATTCAATATTTTCCTATCCAAATCCATTCAAAATTGCCTTATCCACTGCCCACCATTGCCACAGAGACTCTGCTCAGCTAACAAGAACTTCAACAAGATCCTTCTTTAGTGTGCTGCGAACCTATCTCTGCTCTCTCTTGCAGCTTCTTGTCCTCAGCACTGATGAACAGAATGATTATGCTTCTCTTTGCCCATTGGATAAGCAATGGTGGAGCCCAAAATCACGCTTTAGAGCTTCACCTACCTATTGACTCCCATCTACGAGCAGTCTAGGAATGGCTGTGCTGGGCGGGTGAGCGCGCACGACCAGCAGTACAACTGCGGTGAATGAGCAAAGCACGAATACACTAGGCGGGCAAGCTCGCGTGGCTAGCAGCAGGGTGGCGGTGAGCTGGAACGCTTGTCAGGCACGGGGGCTGGGCAAAGCAGCAAAGTGGCAGGGCTAGGTGTGTGAACACGTGGCGAGACAGAAGAGCAATGCAAGTATAAACATAGAGAGCAAGAAAATTTGAAGTAACATGTGGACCAGTGCCACATAAATGTCCATGTCATATGCTGCGATAGTAGAAACCAACTGGAAAACCACATAGGATATTTAGATGGTATTGCATAGTTGAGAGGTATAAAATCTAATTTAAAAGTTGAAGGGTTAAGTATCCCACCTTAGATATAGATTAGGGATTATCTAGATTTATCCTAATAAAATATACTAACATTTATAAGAGTTGTCATATTAAAAAACTATTGACGGGTCATATGAATCATATATTACATCGTCTGAGCTCCTGTATTATTAAAAGAAAATCCTTTTGAGCTTGTTGCTAGTATACTAAAAATTACCATGATGGACAAAAACTCTTAAGACTAGAACACTATAAAGAGAGTAATGGAGGAAAACATAACCAAAGCCAACAACAATATCAGTATATGAAAAAAAAAATCCAAAACAAGAACCTTTTCCTGATGCAGGGAACAATATCTCGACCGCAAATAGCGACATCGAGAAAAAGATATAATCTAATCATGAGATAACAGGACAGTGAGAGTAGATGCAGAGCCTCATGGAGACCAATCTAAGCTCCGCCACCCTTCCCGGGCCATCACTTTGTTTAGAGAAAAGTTAAAGAGTGCATGGTAAAAGAGCTCAAAACAAGTTTTTATCATCATTTTCTTAACCTAGAGTAACTGCATAGCTGAGAAAAAAAAAGCACTCTGATAACAGCAATGTGAGGAGTTTTAGACATAATGGAGACTGGAGAGAGAGAAAGAGAGAGAAACTAGTGATGCTGAGCAAGGTTGAAGAAGCTGGTGTAGCAATTGGCCCTCCTTGATTTGATCCACACTCTGCCGGATCTCCCATATGAGTCGCTGATAAATGGTTCCTCCTTAAAAAAAGCAATCAATTATGATTGGTAGATCTTAGTCGTTTATCTGTTGGAATGGATGGTTCATAGGTGAGGTGGAACTTTATGAGAACACTCTTAATAAATCTGCTAACTGGTGTAGAGCCAGTGTCGTTGTCAATAAAAAATGAGGAAATTGCGCAAAACTCTAGTTTTTGCGACCATTCTCTCGCTCCACACTAGGTTTTAACTTTTTTTTATCATAGAACACCATGATTAATCTCAAACTTTTCATTTTACACTGCCTTTTGCTTCTCCTAGCCTTAGGCCCATCTGTTAGTGTAACATTTGTTTGTCACTATTTTATTTTGGAGTTTCATTTTTTGTACAATTTCATCCTTATAGTCAGGTTGATAATTGCTTACAAATGAGAAAGTTGATCAAGCTTTTGTACTAAATATTAAGACTCCATGATCATATGGATTTCAAGACTCGTTTAAATGTCTCACTTTGTATGTGCTTTTCTCTATGAGGTTTCCTCCTGAAAAATAAAATTACATAGTGCTTGTTACACTAACAGGTGGGCCTAAGTCTGGGAGAAGCAAAAGCCAGTGTAAAGTGAGAAAGCTTGAGCTTAGATCTAGTGTTCTACGTCAAAAAAGTTAAAATTTGGTGTGAAGGGAGAGAATGATCATAAAAGCTAGTGTTTTGTGCAATTCCTAAAAAAGATGGAGGATAGGAGACAGGGGAAGCCGCGTGCCCCGCGGGCTGAATCAACGGACGCAGCCAGGCAGAGGTGAGCTGGGAGCCTGGGACGTTCGAGGGACGACTCGAGTCGGGCCGGCCTGGAAGGTCGCTTGCAGCCACTGGGCCTGCCCGAGATGGTGCTTCCAGAGAGACCCCACATACGCCTCGTCTCCTCTGTCGCTGCGCTTCCAGAGAAACCCCAGTTACGCTGCTCGTCTCCTCTGTCCCTCGAAGCCGCAGCTGCCACCGGCAAGAGCAAGCGCGTCTTGCGAAAGCGATCCCACGGCTCCGCTGCTGCTGCCCACATCGCCAACTTCTCGGTGTCGCCGCCAAGCTGACGGACATGGAGGCGGCGGCGGCCTCCGACGAAACCCTAGCCGCGGTCTTCGCCGAGCTCAAGCCCCACACCGTCACCCTCCTCGACCTCCTCCGCAGCCGCGGGTGCGCGCGGCCCAGCCACGCCGCCGCCGCGTCCTCCCTGCGCTCCATGGCCGCGTTCCTTCGCTCGGCTCCTGCCTCCGCCCTGCAGCTCTGCTTCGAGTACTTCCCCTCCACCCCTCCCTTTATCATCCTCCATCTCATTTGATTTTTGTTTCAGCCTGCTAATATAGGAGTAGGACTAGGACATGCATGTGATTTTTATTATCCCGGTTTCGCAATGCAGTTATACAGTGTTTCCGCTTCTCCTTCTCCTGGATGCGGCGGTGCAGTGTCGGAAGGATGGCAATTCACCAGGACGGACTGCCGGGGAGCTTGACATCAGTGATGGTGTCGCTGAAGGTGGCCTGACCTGCCTTGAGGTGCTCCTTACCAAGTGCCGCCTCACTTCAGTCAATCAGGTGAGGTGGTCACCCTGCTCCGCTGATGATTGCTTATCTCCTGCCAGTCAGTGCTTTACTAAAACCTGCTAGTAACTTGGTATAAATAGCAACATTTTATTTCACTATCAACAACTAAAGTTGCTATGTTTTAGCTCATGTTAGGTGCAGCATGTGAGTTCCCATTTTATCATGTTTTCAGTCCACTCGAGTTACATATGTGACTCTAGCCTATTTTTTCTTTATGTTAGATGGTCGCTATGCTGAAAAAGTTGACTTCTGGGGCAATGCTTTCACCTTTGGAGGCTTCAGAGGAATTCCGTGGGGGAGTTATTAGATGCTTTAGAGCCATGATTTTGCAGTTACAGCCATGCTCAGATCACTCTTGTTCTTGCAACCAAGCAACAGTGTTGCCTACAACGCAAATTTCTACAAGCTTGGAAGTTGGAAGTGTGCCCCCCTCAAAGTACTCTGCACAACCAGGGGAGTGCTTGCTTGCATTTCTTCGGTCGCAAAATGCTTCAGCTGCTGTAGGACATTGGCTCTCACTTCTTCTCCAGGTATTGCATTCATTCCTGAATTTATGCATGCATACATTTTCTGCTCAGGCATCCATCATGATTTTTGTTTGTTTTCTTATGAAGGCATCAGAACTTGAGGCATCAAGAGGGCACAGTGGCAGTGCAGATGTTAGGAAGGAGTCTTTGTACACACTGCGCATTCTTATTGCCAAGGTGAGAGAGATTCATACATTTTCTTGTGATGCATCCAGGCAGAAATGCTTACGCATAGAGTTTGTTACCACATTCTGCTTAGTATATCCTGAAGAAGCACCTGGCACAAGACATAGAAGCATGAAGTAGATCTAAGGTACAATAAACAGGACAATGTTATGCAGTTGGCCGTGGATTCAGCCAATTGGCATAATAATCAATACATTGATTTTAACTAGCTTTAAATTAAACTGACATGATTAGACACTTTCAGATATGATATATATATTGTACCAATTTCCTCATGCATTTATTGAATCAATCTTGTTTTGTGGTTACCTTTCCTGTGCACAAGATTTCTCTTATATCAAGATATTATTAAACTGTTTGCTGCATACATGATTCCTCCTACTGATACAGTTCATTATCTTTAAATATTATGCATATAATTCATTTAACCGTTTTCTTGTTTAGATAGGTTCTGCTGATGCTCTTGCCTTTTTCCTTCCTGGTATTGTCAGTCGCCTTGGAAAGGTTCTCTACACATCTAAGACTATGATTACTGGTGCTGCTGGTAGTTCTTTGAGCATTGAGCAAGCCATTCTTGGATTGACTGAAGCTTTGATGATAGTTCTAAATGACAAGGAAAATTTTAGCGTTCTTGCTGCACCTATGAATGAGAACTGTGCTCATTCTTCTGTCAACTCTGGTTCAACTGAGCATGTCTTGCTGATGCTTCGCCAGTTACGTTTATCTGGTCTAGCCCATGATGATATTTCAGGCGATTTTACCTTTGATGCCAATAATTCCTCTGTGGATAGAAAGACACTACATGTAAAGCGGACCAAAAAGTGGCTTGAGGAAACATGTAGTAATGTTGATAAATTGCTTTCGGCCACATTGCCACATGTATGTTTTCCTTTGCTTGTCTTTGATGTTAAAAATAAGATGTGAGCATTAACAGCTTATTATTGTATCAATTTTGCAGATTTCTATTCATTCATCTGAGAAGGTGAGGAGGTCACTGGTTAGTGGGCTCAGAGGGCTTTTGTCTTGTTGTGGCTGTACATTGAGGGGAAGCAAGGCACTACTTGTGGTATGTGAACTATAGTTTTTGTCATCTATGAGGGCATGAAAGGATTGGATCTGTAGTTATGCTAACATATCTTAAAACTGTGTCATCATAGTCCATTTATCTTTTGAAATATGCTTTCAGTTTTTACCTCTGAATACATTATTCTAGCCATTACTCATGCGCAATAAGTTTATAACACAAAGGTAATATTGCAGGAATGCTTATGTGTTCTGGCATGTGATGATGCTGTAACTGTGTCTGAGAATGCACAAGATGCTCTTGATTATCTTTTCAATCAGGGCAATTATATTACTGAAAATGAGGTTTCTGATATTTTTAACAGGTTTGTGCTATTTACTTTTCTGTGGTGACAATAGTTGGCTCATGAGAGAAAACTAGTCATTTCTCACTGTTTTTCATGTGAAGCAGACTAGTTGAGAAATTACCGCAAGTGATACTTGGGAGTGATGAGACAACTGTACTTTCACAAGCCAGGAGGCTGTTGGCTCTGACCTTTTTTGCAGGCCCTCAGTTTCTGATAAATCATCTTCACCATTCTCCTGTGAGCTCTCCTCCTTCTCCCTTATGTGCGCACATGATTCTTCTGTTGAATCTGATATTGATCCTCCGCCCCCACCCCGGCAGATTATCGCCATGCGTTTCTTTGATCGTCTAGGTTTATGCATAAGTCAAAGCTCACAATTCTCTGGTTCCATTGATAAGTTAATTGTATCAAGGCCTCTATCTGTTGGATTTCTGTATTCAGTTGCTGATTTGAAAAGTGGCACCAGGTTTAAAGATACCACCCATAATTTTCTACATGATACGTCTACATCTGCAGCCTCCAAAATCTCTTTTGTTCAAGATAATAATTTGCCAAATGCAATTGTTGGTGCGGTTGAATACGAGTTGCCCCATGTGCCTCCGTGGTTTGTTCACACTGGTAGTCAGAAACTTTATTTGGCTCTTGCTGAAATGATTAGGCTTGTTGGTCTATCAACAGTTTCAGGTACCTTGTGAACTTCTTAAAATGCTTATCAAAACTTATGACTTCTGAAATGTTCAGCTTATCACATTTTATGCCAATTCTTTTTATGCTGTGGCTCATCATATTTATTTTCGTGTATTGGTACCAGGGAAAGAAACTGCTGCGTCATTATCCATCTTTGTTGATATTCTACTCGATCAATTCAGGACAATTAGCACTGAGCTCCGTGGCAGAGATATTTACAAAGATGATTTTCTGAGGTGGTACATGAAAGGTGGGGCTGGACAAAAACTTCGACAGGCAAGTTCAGCTGTTTGCATGCTCAATGAACTCATATATGGTTTATCTGGTCGGTCCCTTGGTATGTTCCTACAACTGTTCAAGAAAAGATCAGCTCGGAGGACAAGAACTGATGAAAGAGAAATCTGGGGGTTTAATGAACAGAAATGCACTAAAGACAACGTACTTCATTGTATTGGCAGTGTTCTGCATGAATATGTGTCTCCTGAAGTGTGGGATCTTCCAACAGAGAAGGATGCCGAGCTAGGCCCAGCAGAGTTGAATCTTCCATTGCACTTCTTCCGTGATACCACTGCATTGCACACAGTAATAACTTTTTTTTGGTATTTTATTTGTTTGGAATATCTTGTCTGCTTAAGTTTTGAGTTTTTTTTTTTCAATTTCAGGTAATAATTGAAGGAATTGGTGTCTTGGGTGTTGTTCTTGGTCAAGATTTTGCACGTAGTGGGTTTATGCACTCTTCCCTTTATCTTCTGCTCTGCGAGCTTATCAGCTCAAGTGCTCAGATAAGAATTGCATCAGATGCTGTCTTAAGAGCACTTGCTGCTGCTGGCGGGCATTGTTCGGTAATAGATTACCTTATGCTATATTTAGTGTGAGTTCTATTGGATTTCGTTTTAAAATTTGTTCTCCTACCTGTGCAGGTTGGCCAATTTGTTGTCGCAAATGGAGATTACATTATTGACTCCCTTTGCAGACAGCTGCGCCACTTGGATCTGAACCCCCGTGTCCCTGATATTCTTGCTTCGATGCTGAGTTATATTGGTGCTTCTCGTGATATTTTACCTTTCCTAGAAGAACCGGTATGATGTAGGGTGGATATAGATTTTTTGTCAAACTTCCTGTTTCGTTAATGATTTTTCAAGCTGGAGAGCCTAGGATGCAAGTGGGCATGCCCACAAGACCACATCTAGTTCAAATTTTGCTGGTAGTCCGTAAATACCCGCAAATTTTGTACTAGATGTGGCCCTCGTGGGTACCCACTTGCATCCATGGTAGAGCCTCTGAACTTATCATGGAAGGATTGGTCTTTGCTCTTTTTGGAGGTCCTTTCCTATTTATTGTATTTGGTTGAGTAGTGAGTATTATGATCTAGGGGGGAATGAACAAGGGTTGTCATTTAGAAAAAAAAGTAATGCTGCAAGTGAGTTTGATGTGATTTGGTGATGATGCATGAAATTCTTGCAGATGCGAGCGGTTTCCTCAGGATTGGAGGTTATTGGCAGGCATGAGCATCCACATCTAACTATTCCTTTCCTGAAGGTGTTATGATATTCAGTGTTGCCTTTTTTTTTTTCATGTTTGATCAATAGGGGATTGTCTGAGCTTAAGGCCCCCTTCGGCAGAGCTTCTCTAGAAGTGATTCTCTATGAGAAGTGATTCTTTGACAAGAAGTGATTATGTGGCTGAAAGTGATTCTCTAGTATAATTTTTTGGAATCAGGTTAGAGTATCATTTCATAGAATAAGGAGAAGCTACTTTTTTCAGCTTCCAGCCCCTTACATCATTTTAGAGAATCACTTCACAGAATTAGCCAAGAATCACTTCTAAAAATAGCATTTGGCACAGCTTTTCTTGATTCTGCCTAAGAACCGACTCTGCGGAGCTCTGCCAAAGGGGCCCTAAGTAAATCAATATACTATTTGTATTTTATATTGATGTTTGTATTTGTTGATCATTTAGCTCGAAGATGAGGTCATCAAGTTTTGATATCCCACAATAGTAATGATTTTTTTTTTTTTGTGATATGGGTTATTGAGTCCACATGTTGGCATGTGGTATTATAGTAGTATCCATACTTTTTTAGACAGGCTTTCTAACAAAGTATGATATATACTCGTTAATATCTTTAATAGATGAATATATGTGAACTCCACAACAATATCTAAAATGCAAATAGGGTAATCATGGTTTTATTAATTCTCTCACTGTCATTTCCTTTTTGAATTATTGTTGCTTGATTCATGGTGAAGGAAGTTATTTATTTTCATGCTCCTTTATGGTTAATGTAGGCGGTTTCCGAGATTGCCAAGGCATGTGAACATGAATCTACTCGGTTGCCAGAAGAGGCTCAGTTTTTCTATGGGAAGGTCAGCTTCGAAGGTCAAGCTGTCCGAAATATTATAGAAAAGAGAAGGGAATCCAGTGCTATGTCTGGTAATAGCTTGACACAAGCCATTTACTCCAACCTCATGGGAATTTGCTCCTAGATTCATTTTGAATTATCTTGGTATTTTCTGATACACGATAATATATGGTTGCTGATATTCCATCCAAGTATCTAAGCAAGTGAGCTTGGCAATATGCCACTTTTAACTTCTTATTTTGTTTGACGGTTTCATGTTCGAAGCTCGATAGATGCACAGTGCTGTTGCTATTTCTTGACCAAGTCCTTTTTGCATCATATGTCCTGACTAATTCCTTTTTCTTTGCTTTGAGTTAAAATTTTAAATAATTATATTGTTGTGTGTACATCGAAATGTGATAGTACTCAGCTGGAAATGGCTAGTGCTAGGATCTTATTGGGACTCCAATCCTCTTGTGCATGTTTGAGTCAATTTCGTACTTCTGCCAGTTTTCTTACTTTTCTATGCAATATATCAGGACCCACCCTCCTGATCCCTTCATAAAAAGTTTAGCCTTTCATATAATGGCAACTCATTGAATTTTTTGGAATCACTTATCCAAGGGGAGTATTTTGTAATCATACTCATCTCATTCTCTCTCTCTCTCTCTCTCTCTCTCTCTCTCATCAGAGGGACTGGATGCTGATGCCCAACCCGATTTTATGAACTTGGAATATTGGGAGGATTTACTCTGTAAGCTGAATGAGATGAGAAGATATAGGAGAACTGTTGGATCTCTGGCTGGCTCTTGCTTATCAGCTGCGACTCCACTCCTCTCTTCAACTAAAGAAGCAGCCTCTCTCGTGGCCCTTGAAGTCATGGAGGTATTTCTTTTTTTTTTTTTAATACGGTTGACACATCGTAATAAGTTAATATTTTCCTACCTAGAAGGTAAGCATTATCTTGATTTTGTGCCTTATGTCATGTGTTATACTTTTTCCTCCATCATTTGCAATGACATTCCAAATAACAGTTTTTGAGTGAATCGTTTATGACCAGTAGTTACCGTGTCCCTACTATACTAGTGAATTCGGCATTTTTCCGTGGGTCAGAATTCACTGCATTTCTCAAATTTTTTGTTTCAGCCCAAGAAATTACTTCTTACGGATGTAGCCATATACCCCTAATGTTTATCTGCTGTCTCTAGAATGCTATTGTATGCATCGCCAAGGTTGAGGAAGCTTTTAAGTGTGAAAGTCGAAGCAAAGCAGTCATTGAGGAGGCTATCCAGTTCCTGTCGTTTGATGAACTACTTGATGACACCGATGCAACAGAAGACACTGATGAGAATAGATTACTCCCAGCTATGAACAAACTATGGCCGTACATGATCATCTGTTTAAGGAACAAGATATCTGTGGTATGATTTCTCACACCTGATTGTTTTTTCGTTGTGTAAGTTAATGTCCATATTCAGGCCCTGTTTGTTTCCACCAGAGATTTTGAGATTCTGCTTCTAGTAGTGCTAGTGGAAATAAACAGCCCAGAGTTTGTCATAGATTCTGCTAGCTGAACCCCCCAAAATCCATAATCTCACAATCTATTCTCTCCCAGATTTTTCTCACACAACACACAATCTCTAGTCCACAATCTCATAATCTACTAGTTTGTTTCAGCTTTTGTATCACAGCTTTTCACAATCTAGCTTTTGTATAGATTTTCACAATCCAATGGATTCCCATAATCCATAGTGGAAACAAACAGGGCCTCAGTTAACTTATTTGTGCTTTTATATCGAGATTTCTCACACCTGATTGTTTTTGCATTGTGTAAATTAATGTCCATACTCAGTTAACTTATTTGTGCTTTTAATTCGACCCCAAACAGTGATTGGTCGACCTACCAATGTTTCTTGAATTAGCTTCCTAGAAATTTTTCATGAAATCACTGTTCAGGACTTGATCCACAAGAATAATCATGTTATTCCACTAGTCGCCGTCATACTCTTTACTTGTTTTTGTCCTTGATTAGTTTGCAGGTTAAGTAGATCCAATATGTTTGTTTGAGATTGGATCAGAAATCTGGTGTTCATTTCGGATATTTAACGGATTCCTTGTGCTACAGCTTCTTAACAATTCATTTATGTATCTGTTCTTCCTAAACTGTTGAACTTGTTTGTTAGATGTGACAATCTTTTTGTTTTGGTCATTTTCTCTAATTTGAGCTTGACTGTAGCTTACCTTCCTTCTATGTAATACTTCCCTGACTGTAGTATTGTTTTGCAGCCGGTTGTTAGAAAGTGTACTGAAGTACTGAGTAGAGCAATCAGTATATCTGGTGGTGACTTTTACGTACGCCGGTTTCATAAGGATGGATCTGTTATCTGGAGATTATTGGCTTTATCTCCTTTCCATAGAAAAAGAATGTTAACGATGGATGAAAAAGCAATTATCCTACCATATAGGGATACGTCTCTTACATCCGAAGAACCTATGGCTGAGATATCTAGCCAAAAGATTCAGATTGCAGTCTTGAACATGATCGCTGAAGTATCATCTCACAAGGGAAGCGCTATTGCATTAGAAAGTGTGTTGAAGAAGGTTTGTGGCCTTGTTGTAGGTATTGTCTACAGTAGTTTGACAGGTCTGCGAGACGCTGCTATAAGGGCATTGGCAGGACTTGCCAGTATAGATGCAGACCTTGTCTGGCTTCTCCTGGCGGATGTATATTATTCGCTGAATCAAAGTGAGATTCCTATGCCACAGACCCAAGATCTGGCAGAGATATCTGATCTTTTACCCCCTACGATGTCTTCGAGAGAATATCTTTTTGTGCAGTATGGAGGTGAGGGTGTCAGATGTGATGTAGATCCCTCATCTGTGTCTGAAGTATTCAAAAGGATGCAGGATGCTGTTTTAACATGAAATCAGTTGAGTCCTCAGTTCTCCTGCTGCGGTAGAGGGTCAAGACTTTCTATTGCAGTACATAAAAAATGTACTTTGTTTTGCAGGTTTGTGGATCATCTCTGTTTTTGACCTTGCGAAGGGCCTTTTTGTGTTGCGCTGACAGACTTACATCTAGAATCACTGCCTGCACTGGTACAGGGTAAGCACTTTGGAGTTTTGCTTTTTGCTACGAATCAGAAAGTTACATAGACATGATAAGTTAACAACAAAAGCTCATTATTGCAACATATTTATGATGGTGGGGTATATGCAATTGAAGATTACTGGACGTATAAACTTGGTTTTATTTTCACATCTGCATCCTAGACCTATTGCATCTTTCATGCAAATATTTGATCATATAGCCTATAATCCCCCCTCTTTTTACTTCGATGGTATCATTACTTTTGGTTACAGTAAGAAGTATGCATACATTAGGTCTTAATTGTTTATTCCTGTAATATGTTCCTTAATATATAGAATTGTATGTCTTCCGTCACGGCACATCTCCCTCTGGTTTTAAATATGTGATGCTAGGACAGCTTTTCAAGTTGTCCCAGCGTCATTGATTTGAAATTGGAGTGGTATTTAGTGTTTAGCTAATAGATATCTTTTGGCACATCAATTTTGACAAGATCACTGGCTTAACCTTGAGCACCCTTTAATATTCTTTTTCTTAATGACATCAGAAATGACGATGGTAAATTGGATTTAGCAAAGGAACTATCTTCAAAATGCTGCTTTTGGTTTGGTTGGTGTTAAGCTTCTTGATGGAATGTATTGAAGAGGGGTTCTACTGGCACCAAGCAATCAAATTAGCATGTCTAGAAGTCAAGGACAATGTCCTCTACGATTTTCTTGGCAAGGAGCGGTGACACTTCGACGCATGGCAAGCAGCTGGCCGGTTTCGATAGGGATAGTTGTCTAATTGTTGGAAACATGTGTTATCATGTACGGAGAGAAACATGTGTTATCATGTATGGAGTAATGTAGAGAGTTTTTTCATACACAAGGTATACCAGAATGGCCAATTACGTTCAGGGCCTGTTTGGTTCACCGGAATTGAATCAATTTCTATGAGTCAAATTTTAGGAAATTGAATTAGCTAGAATCAAATTCAATTTTATTTTTCTGTTTGGTAGACCTCAGAATTAAATTCTTAAAATTAAAATCAAAATGATGTTTGGGTCAGAATCAAATAAGCTTGATACAGCACATCAAGCAGATTACAACTTTCGCCGTGCATGACCAAACTGATTACAACTAGTCAAATTTGAACTTTTTTTTAATATTTGAAAGAAATTCAATATAAATATCTTTGATCATCACAAATGTATATAAAATGAAGAATTAAATAGACATCAAAGTCACAGCATTCAGAGCAAGGTTTACAAAACTGTTTAAAACTGGTAAGTTTTTGTGGTTTTCGGTGAAACCGGTGCGGTTTTATCGAACGATTGGTTTTTATTTTAAAAATTTAAAAAAATTTAAAAAATTGAAAAAATTCAGTATATCGAAAACCGGTAAAACTATTTGATAAACTAATAAAACCGGTCGGCTAACTAGTGAAATGAGTTTCAAATTTTGAAATCTGAAACCATAAAAACTGAAAAAATCGACTAGTTAACCGGTGAAACCGCTCGATTAACCCGTGAAACCGGCAGATTTACTATAGCAAACTTTTCAAATTTTGAATTTTTGATTTAGCGCGATTTTTGAAACCTTTTTTTTGTTTTCGCTATTTACAGGGAGCACGGAAGTCAGAACTACATGCCACAAGGTCACCATCTTCGGCAGCCTATCGCGACAGCTGCCTGTGAGGAATCGGCTGCGGTCTGCTTTGTTCTACTCTTGTTCTTGCTGCTCTCGTTCGTGGCAGGGACTGGTGATGATCGCCACTGCAACTCTCCTTTGAAAGACAGGGAGGAGAAGCAATCTTACTGAGGGGCCGAGGGGATACAAGCTAGAGGATGAAGAGGATGTTCGTCGACGGCCTGGTCTTGGGATTGGACAAGCTTGCGCGTCGTCGGGCGAGGTTGTGCGGCGGCGCGACGCAAATGGAGATTGGGGAACGAAGGAAGTTTGCCTGATTTCTTGATTTTGGGGGAGGCAGAGAAGGGCCACTGGTGGAAATGGAACCTTGGTGCCTTGCCGCACGCAGGTGGGCCGGCGGCAACGCTGATGTGGCGTGAATCGACGGCGACGAGGGGCGGCGCGACTTGACGACAACGGGTGCCACGTGACCTGACAACGACGCGGGCGACGTGACGTGACTCGACGACGACGGAGCAACGCGAGTAGCGGACGACGGGGCGGCGTGAGTAGCGGATGAACGGGGAGGCGCGGCCGACTCGAGGACGGCGTGGTGGTGACGGCGCTGCTGGAGTCGGGGACGAGACGAAGGATGGATGGGGTTGGATTTCGAACCTTTCTCCGATGTTGCTTTGGAATTGAAACAGGTCTTCCTTTTCTGCCGATGGAAATGGTCTGAATTCAACAATTCAATTCTATGGCATGCCAAACAAGTTGATTTCTAGAATCCAATTCAATTTCACTCAATTCCGAGTATCCAAACATGCCCTGAAGTGATTCATTTGTCGTGTGTTTCGAATACTTCATATCTGATGCCTCTGAAATTCGTATGAATCAAGTCCTTCCTATATCCTGTGGAAATTATTGTCACCCTACCGTATGTCTAAACCTTAGTCTGAACTTTTTGAGCATGTGTCAGCGGACTGGGACACGAGGGGTTAGACATTGCTCGCCCATTTCAGAAGATAACAGGCAATACGTGATATGTTAGAACATGCCAATGTTGCTGATTGCATATGCATAGTTTTCAGGCCACCACTTACAAAATAATGTACCAATAAGATAAAATTGTACAATAATTACATTATACTATTTGGTTGCATCACACTCTTGATCCCTTGAATGATACAAGGCGGTCGATTTGATACTTGCGTTCATAGCTATGGAGACCAATGAGTAAAAAAAAATGTGGTCCTCTCTTCTAATAGGTTCCATGCAATTTTTTTTTTTAGTTCTGATTTTCAATTAATAATAATAATCCTCCTTTCCCATCATTACTCACTTATTACAGATTTACAGTTGATCTAACAACGGGCTCCCCTCTTTCGCGAGAATGAACAGGCCTCCATCACCTCTTGAGATTCTCAAGTCTTTATCCAGGTAGGTTGTCAAAAGCCAAGACCGGCCTCTGCTGTTGCCGGGGATTGGTACCTTGAGCGGTGGCTGCCCAGAAATGTTCCCTGCAATGCTAGCAAAGGCTTGCTGCAAAGGATTCAGTGCCTGCTGTACTGGCCCCAGGCTGATCTTTTGCCCAAATATATCAACCTGTTCAGGAAGATCTACAGATGAAGATATTGCAGGAGGCTGAAAGCTCCCTTCCTTGAATTGGACCTGCATTAAATCCATCATGAACATTTAATTTATCCACTTAGACACTTTCATAACAGCTTGTTAACAAAAAAACGAAGAAGCTAGCAACTGACAAAACATCATAAACAAAATCAACTAGCCCTGTCAACGAGCCAAACTCAAGAGAGCTCGGCTCAGCTCATACTATAGCATGTTCAAACTTTGATCTTAAAGTCAAGCTCGAGCTCAAGCTCGGCTCATACTATAGCATGTTCGAGTTCAGCTCGATTTAACCTGATTAACAAAGAAACATAATTACTATTACAAAAAAATATAAAAGGTTATTCTAGACTCTAAAATTGATAAACTAGGTAGAATAATAATAAATTAGCTATTAAAAATTAATATGAAGGGGGTTGGGGCAGCAGTGAAGATGTTGCCTTGGGTTGAGTCCTAGAAACAGGCTCTTGCAGAAAGGCAAGGAAAGGCTACGTACAAAAAACCCAAAGTGGTCAGACCCATCCTTAGACCCTATGCAAGCGGCGGCTACTTCACCGGACTGCTTTTTTTTTTTCATCTTAACGAGCCTTATCGAGCACGACCAAGCTCAAGCTCGATAGGCTCGTGAGGTTCGATTTTGGCTCATTTAGTGTCCGAGCTGAGCTCAATCGAGCCTTTAACAAACTGAACTTGAGTAGAGCATGAGCTTTGAGTAGAGCATGAGCTTTGAGCGCCTTTGACAGCACAACTGGTCTGTACACTAAAGTATCAATTGTGAAGCATTTAATGCATCATAATCTGGCATACAAACTAAACAATAATTATGGTAATAGCAATCATAACGCTAATGTGCATTCCACATGTCTAAGCAAACATAAAGAACAAAGAAGAAACTAGCAACTGAAATAAATGAATAAAGGATCGTCCTAATTCAAAAAAAGCAAACAATTGATGTCTCTCTGTTCTATAACATTGAAATGATACAATCAGTTCCGTACCTCTATCCTTGATGGACTTTGAACCTCAAAGGAAGCAGTTGCACTGAATGAAAATGAAGCGAATGGAGTCGAAAGGGTGGAAGCATTGACAATGGTCATGTTTTTCGAGTCAATTTCCTGAGATATCTGCTTTACTTTGACTAAAGGTGTTTTGCCAGCAGCTAGAATTGGCAAAAGTTCAGAATATGCTGTATATCTGCAAGTCAATCGCCATACATTATTAATACATCAGTTTTACTTTATGTCAAGAGAGTTTGATGATATAATGATTTATGAATTAGTCGATTGGAAATTCTGAGCCCTCATCCATTAGTCAATTGGAAATTCTGAGCCCGCATCCATTAGTCAATTGCTAAGAGCAAAACAAAGATTTCATGTTTGGGCAAGAAGAACTCACAGGAGGATCCAGTTGCCATCGAGTAGGTCCGGCGCCTCTATCGGCGACGGCGTGGGATTGGCCGCCTCGAGCTGGGTGACGAGCTCGACGACCTCCCCTCTGACCTCCGAGGACGCCCTGAATCCGAGCTCGGAGCCGTACACTGTGTCCACCAGGCACCGCTTCAGCTCCTCCCTCCTTTCCGCCGCCTCATCCTCCTGCGGCCCGCCCCCCTTAGCCGTCGCCGGCGCCGGCAGCTCCTCCTCCCATTCGTCGTCGATTCCGGGGCTAGGCGGGTCCGCAGCAGCGGGCGGCTCGGGCTCCGGCTCCACCGGCTCGCCCCACTCGTCAGAGACAACGGGACGGGAAGTCCCCGCATCGGCGCCGGGGCCCCACTCGTCGTCATCGATGGGCGGGTCCGGCTTCGAGGGGGGCTCCGGCGCGGGCGAAGAGGGCTCGCCCCATTCGTCTGGTACCCCGCCATCGATGCCCCGGCCCCTGCCCCGGCCTTGCTCCCAGCCCCTCCCCCGCCCCCGCCCCCGCCCCGTGGGCCCCGACGCGCGGCGGACATGGGAGCCGAAGCGCGGAATGCGGGACCCAAGGCTGGGGGCCCGGCGGCTGGCGGCGGCAGGGTAGGGGGACAGGACGGGATGGAGGGAGGCGGCGGCGAAGAGGGGAGCCATTCCCCTTTTCCTCGTTCGGTTGGTTTCACTCGCTTGCTTGGCTCTCGATTTCAGGCAGCAACTCGGCGAAGCGACGAAGCGAGTGAAGCGACGCGAAGGAGGCGAATCGCTACGCCACGTGTTTGCTGGGATATTATTTGTACGGCGACAGTTTAGATGGGCTTGGGCTGTTGTTTTCTCGTGGTCATGCCCGTGGTGAGTGTTTAGGCTGCCTGACTCTTCCTTGCCAAAACTGGTCGGGCTGTGAAGAGCGGCACCTTTTTTTTTCTTTTTTAGGCGAAAGAAGATTTAATTAATTCATATATGAGTGCATTCTTAAATTACAAGCAGACTAAACTATAAAACTAATACATGTAAACATACTTAGATATTGTTCTTCATCTTCAATGTACTTATACATCGAGTAGTTCGAAATCTCAACTCTAAACATGTACAAAAATTCATACGGATGGCTGCAAAGACAAACAGTCCGCGAATAGTCTGATAACAGGTGCCTAAAGAGTGGCGACCAACATTTTTATAGGCGAAATTGAGTATATTCTTCTTTCTTTTATATTTCTTCTTCTTTTCCCCTGAAAAAGAAGAAAAACCAAGCCTAATCTTCCCAACTCAAAAACAATCGAAGTCAATTTGAGTAGATTTTTTACTTACCAGCCCTTCATTGTGGTTTGATCTAATCACGATAAAATGGAGAAGAAGCTGAAGAAATTTATTCAACGGCAACATCATCCCCACCTTGATGTCACTGCCTAGAAACCTAATTCTTCATACCCTTGGGCTAAGAAAGTTATTATACATACCAAACAAATTCAATCGGGCTTTTACACTGCTAGGGTATGGGTTTAGGTCCATTATTATCTCGTGGATTTGTTAGTTGGCTCTTTCACCATGTTATTCCTTTCTTACCCATACCCGTAAACCCTTGGGCTCGAAGAAACCTTGTAACATGTGAGCCCGTACGAGTTATATTTAAATAAAAATGAGGTTAAAAAGAAACATAACCCTAGAAACGAGCCTCAATTTCTGCCACCTCCGCCTTATCTTGGTCGTGCATCTAAGTCATCTTGACGGCAGCCTTTTCCCATCGCACATTCATATCAAGTTAGAGGATGGAGACGACATGTGATCGGTTGCGCCCTTTGACTACTAGTTCTAAGATGTGAGTATATACATGATCTTGATTCATACATCTTTTGATTCATGCTTCTCTATTGTTACAGCGTGTTTGGTTGATGGGCAAAGGTGGATGGATGATGATGGCTAATTTTTTGGGAATGGGACGAACAAGTTTTTTTTTTAGTAGGATGGATAAGGCATCCACGATTTTTGCTTAGTTGGGGAGAGCGTGGCGAGGGCAGTGGCACTAGAGGTGACCGAAGCTAGGCGGGTGGTGGTGTTTGAGGTGTGAGCAGTGACGCTCGAGGTGGCCGAAGCCAAGGTGAGCATTGATGGACCTAAGGTGGCTGGAGCCAAGGCGCATGATGATGGCATCGAGGCTGGGTGAGATAGGCAAAAGACATGGGTGGCCATGGTCCATCCGAGCAGGGCAGGCAAAGGAGACAGGCCCCATTGGATGCCGGTGATGGCTGTCCCCATCCAGCCAATTTGCCTGGATAGGCTCATGCATCCAACATCTATAGGGAATATTCCGATATCTGGCCACTCCATTTACCTGCGTCCACGGGTCAAACACATTCAAAACAGGGGCCGTCATCTCCCATCTAGCCCCATCCACTTAATCAAACACACCCTTGGTGAATGTTGGTAGCCTAATGAGTATCCACAACCATGTGGGCATAGATATGAGTATGCACGTTGTGTTTTACTCTAAGGGGGGATGTTTCACTCCGAGAAGTATATATTAATTGTTTAGCTTTCTCATAGAAACCCTTTTGTTTCCTATTATAGCAGTGAATACTTCTGCTTCTTTTAGAAAAAGAGAAATTTGATTCATGACGTAAATAAAAAGGTATGTTAGCCTTGATTTATGCCTAATTCGGAGCAGATGAAAAAATAGGATTTTATTGGCCTCCTTTAAATGTTGAAATTTTCTTCATCCTCTATATTTCCTTGTGACCCCATTAAAATTACCACACCAAATTGAGGGAAAATTTCCTATAAATTCTTTTGACGCGGTGTTAAATCTTAGCAAATCATTTAGATATCTTATGGAATGTTTTCTTCCATACATGTTTCACAGGAAAATGAGTAAGTCGAATCTCTTCTAGGCTCCTTTGTAACATATAGGAATCAGTTCAGTGGCAGAGATAGAGCAAATGGGAAGGGTGCTCTCGACCTTGTGGGTGCATAGATTTAGGCCATAAGGGTGCAAATCGAAGAAAATTTACTGTTAATAATTACTTTTGTGATTTGGTGTGGGTGCGGCTGTACCCACTAATCGTCGTACATAGATGGATAACATTGAATCAGATCAATTTGTTCTTCCATCTCAAAGGAGGCTATATAATTTCCAATGGATATATCTCTCTCTTGAAATTCTTTTTTTTGTGTGTTATAACCAGAATTTTTTGTGTGTGTTTTCAATTTCTTTTGTATTGTCAAATTTTTATATTTTATATTTTCGAAATCCTACCTTTGAAATAAGTCCTTGTGTCTCGTATCGACTCGCAACCGGTTGAAGCATCTATAATAATATTTATATAATCACCACTACTAACATCTTAATCTCAACTATCATTAAGCCACGTAACCTGAATAGTTTCGTCCGTTCGATTAGACCAGCGCTTCGATCGTGTCCGTTTATCATTCTCTGTACCATCAGCGTATCGATTGTGACCGACTAGACCCCCGCAAGCGCCTTGGCCTCTCCTCCCCGGCTCCCCACACAGCCTCTGCCCCCGCCGCGCCGCCTCCCGACCCCCCTGGCTCCCGTCCTCTCTCCACACCAAGAGCCTTGGCCTCCCCTCCCCTCCCCCGACGGCCAGCCTCTGCCCGCCCCACGCCGCCTCCCCGATCCCCTGGCTCCCGTCCTCTATCCACGCCCATCACCCGCCCCCTCATCGCTCCCCTCACCGATGCATCGCCTCCCCTACTCCCATCATCATCGCCATTGCTACCTGGCCTGCCTCTCCGCCGCCCACCACTCGCCTTCCCTCCGCTCCTTGGCGCTGCGCTGCCCCCAGGCCTCCTCCCCCGCCGCACCACCACCCCTCCGCCCCACCTCACCACAGCAGCTCGCGGAAGTGCGCGAGGTAGTCGTACCTGTCGTTAGGGAGTCCTAGCTCCAGGATCTCGCGCCTGAACGAGGAGGTCTGGGGAATACGGCCGAGTACCTCGAGCTCAGGAGCAGGAGGCTCCAGAAGCCACCGCTACACCCGAAGGAGGCAAGGTCTGTGGGGAAGAAGGGCGACAGTGCTGCCTTGCTCCACCAGAAGCTCTGCTTCTCCGTCAACATGGAGAACCAGCTAATTTACGGGTGAGCTGCACCGCTGCTTGAAATTGCATGGATGAAGCTCGACTTTGTTGGTAAGAAATGTTAATTTTTGTGATATCACTTCAGTTGTTCTTCTGAATCAACCATTCTTATTTGTCTGAAACTGCTCAGGGGCACCTATTGGATGCATATGTTGTGAAGTTTAGGACTCTAAAGCGAACAATCCCATGTTAGTCGTGGTCTCTTTTGGGTAGGGCTTAATTTGTCATCAAAGTATATTAAACTCTGCAATTAATACATCAGATATTTCAATACTAAGCCTAAATATCAATGCCCGCAGATAGTTCTCTTCCTTAAGGATGCAGAGTTCGTCATCCCACCTGTTGTGTTTACCATTAGGCCTTCTCGCAAGAGTGTGTGCTATGTGCTCGACGTTATCCATCACAGGTAATTTTTCCTTTTCTAGGTCTTGATTAGAGTATATATTGAGTTTATATGATAGATAGATTGAGATAGCAAAAGTTTGGGGTGCAGTTGGAATTGGAAGGTGTGTATTGGGATTTAGGCTACTCCATTGTTATAGGATAACGATTGCTTTGGATTTTTTTGGCTTCTGCACGACAGTAGGCAGGAGTTTGAAGTGCAAGTGTAGATTTATGTTTCAATTCATGTTAAAAGTTTATCCATATAAATAGCTTCCTATCATTTTGCTCCACACATTAGTACATATATGTTGTACCTCTTTTTCGACCATGATACCTCAATTTTAGAAGAACTAACTGGACAAATTCTTTATGACTCTACTGTATCCCTGTAATATCTCAAAAATTCAACCAAGAAAAAAAAATTCGAAATTTAAAACTCTTTGCTAACAAGATGCTAACAAAATTTCTCGTCTCTCCTATTTTATTAAAAAGGTAACATCTCACGTAAATTAAAAACTATTCAAATTGAAATTTTCGAAATAATAAAATTTGTATGTGTGACCAAGTGTTTTGACTTCTCCTTTTTGTTTGGATTTTTTTTCCGAGATACTTTGAATCCTATTGGAATTTCAAATCCAAATTTCCCTTAACACTCAAATCCTTCGGATTCAAAAAAATTGAAAACATTTTCCTGGCCGTTGGGCCGCTTCCCTCTTCCGACCCAGCCCCCTTTTCGTTTTTCGGCCCAGTTCGCCATCAGTCGGCCCGGCCCATCTCGTCGCCTTCTTCCTCCTAGCGTCAGGAAGACGCGCGCACGCCGCGTGCGTCGCCGCCATCCCGGTCAACGGCCACGCGCGCCGCTACTGCAGCCATACCGCCCGCGTC
>BCLH01002982.1:0-24438 GCA_001602315.1 Zoysia pacifica
AGCAATCAGTTATCTAAAGAATGTTTTAGCTTTTTCCTATGTAACCAATATAAGATAACAAAAAAAATGCTTCAACATGCATATCACACTGTAAACATTTAGAACAGCATCTTACTGGCCTAAACACTGGGTAAAACTAATTAGTATTTCAAACCAGAGCTAGCGCGGCAATGCCGCGCTTTATTTCTAGTGTTATTTTAGAATTTAGGCACGAGAATTAAGTAGAGATGAAAAATAGAATAGCACACGAGGTGGTGTGCTTTGTGGGATCAATCTGAATATAACTTTCTTTAGGAAGTAGGATTCATGAGTTTGATGTGTGAATGAAGACGGGTGATGGCAAATGATAATTGCTCCAAACATTACTCCCTCCGTTGTTTAATTAATATCGCTGTTAACTTTTAAATTCAACTTAGATCACTCGTTTAAATAAGACTAATGGTCAAAGTTGAATTTAAAAGTCAATGAAGACATCAATTAAAGAACAGAGGAAGTATATGGTATATAGTGTGAGCAGGAACACCCACAGTAGTGTGGTTGAAGTCTGTGGTTGAGGGAATCTTTTCCTAGAAGCACCGGATGTATTTACTATAACTATTTGTTTTTCAACTTAAAAAATTGACATCGGTGAAAAAAGAGATACTCAGTCCCTAAGAAAGGCAATGAGGTAAAAAGAAAAGTAAAATGTCTACCGGAATTGGTGCATCAACTGTGAGAGAAGAAAGGAAAAAAAGGCATTGTTGCTTGTGTGAGTTGATGACTTTTGGTGTTCTGGACACCACTTTGGCTGGTATAAGAACTAAGAAGAAAATTTCAGCTAGTTGAAAACAAAGTATAAAAAGAAATAACTAAGTTTGTGATCACACAAAAAAGTTGGCTGCCAAATTTTGATGGTCGTTCTTTTCTAGCTATTTGATATTTTCTCAAAAACAGTGAAAAGTTGCCTTCAAAATTTTTTAACACAACTTAACTCGTGTCATTCTCTTGTAGTAACCTTCGATCCCTTGCATTCTCTCCCTTCTTCCTTAACTATTTTAATTTGTAGCCCAAGCTTTAATCAAAATAAATATCAATTTAAAGTATTACTAAGAATAAAAATTAAATTAATATAAAATTTAACACCAAATAGTTTCAGTTAAAGTTACATGTGGAAAGGTTTCATGAATAAGATTCACATAGAAAGTTTCAACTCAAAATATTCAAGAATTTCACAAGATAAATTGTGTTTAGAAAACAAATAAAATTTGCCAAAGAAGAGAGAGAAAATAAACAAGTGTATTCCCATACGGTATGCACCACATTGACCAAATCTTACTCCAAAAAATATCGAACTGTTTTGAGATGAAGGTCTATGTATATACTTGTATATATTTCTCGAACGGGGCCATCTGTAAGGGAAGTTGTGCCCAAGCTCTTAGGTTGATGAAGCCTCACAAAAGTTCCTCTACCAACATATGGCTTCCTAAAGGAAATATCCATAGCTCCTCAACCATGTGAAGCTCTTATAAAGGTGATTAGGAATCATTGCAACCAAAGTCTTATAATGGAGACTAAAAATATATCGCAATGGCAAACAAAATAAATGGCTATAGGTCATCCTATGTTTCATTCCTACCATGCTACCATACGATATATAGTTTGATCATCTTCACCTTTGATATAAGGCTTTCTTGAAATCCCATGTGTTTCATTTTATTACTCTTTGATAGAACCCTTATTGTCTTATAAATCGATTAAATATATATGAATGAACTATGAGTTATTACTACTTTTTTAATGCACCTCACCTAAGCTAATAAGTAGTATAGATATATAAGGATTTTGTAAAAAAAAATTGTAAAGAAGGATTTTGATAATGTTTTGAAAGTAGTTGTGGTATGTAGATAGATAGTCAAGTATATAGATAGATATATAGTATACCGATATAGAAACATACATAGAGATAAAGATATACTATTTTTATTTAGGCAAGAAGATATATTAGAGGCGTAATATCATGAGCGGATGTCGGATTCCAGGCGCGACACGTAGCTCAGTCTTCAATCCATCTTGTACCGCCCTCTTTAAAAAAATCATGACACAATCTTGTTCTATTAATTCTACAAATCCCAATCTGTGTTAGTACTATCCTTGCCCACAGGTTAATGCGAAGAGGATATCCGACATGTGTTTCTTGCAAACCCAAGCTGATTTTTAAGCCGTACGTATAAATTTGCGCGCGCGCGCACACACACTCTTCTCTTATCCCTCGTACTCTTTCCTGGACATAAGCCATTGTTGAGAGCAGTTACATTTTGATTCGACATGGCGGCCAAAACGGAGACGTGGGTGGCTTTCTTCCTCCTCGCGCTGCTGTCGTGCTGCGTAGTAGAGGCATCGCACCAGGTCCTTTCCAAGGCCGACTTCTCGGCGGCCGAGGCTGACGGCCAGAGCCACTATGACGCGCTGCACACCGCCTACCACTTCCAGCCTCCCAAGCACTGGATCAACGGTAAGATCGAACTTCTTCCAAGTCGCCATGACTTTGAGTCTTATATATCTTTCTATTTTTAGTCTTTTATTACTTATATTTAGTTGCTTGCGGTATTGCATAGGCTGCCAATTAACATCTAACGATCGGGCTCTGCTTGTGCGATCCAGATCCTAATGGCGTGATGTGCTACAAGGGCATGTACCACTTGTTTTACCAGTACAACCCCAAGGGCGCGGTGTGGGGCAACATCGTGTGGGGGCACGCCGTGTCGACGAACCTCGTCGACTGGACCATGCTCCCGCCAGCGATCTCCCCGTCGGCGCCGTTCGACTTCAACGGCTGCTGGTCGGGCTCCGCGACCGTGCTCCCCGACGGCACGCCCGTCATCATGTACACCGGCATCGACGGCGAGAACCGGCAGGTGCAGAACGTCGCGTACCCCAAGAACTTCTCCGACCCTTACCTCCGGGACTGGGTCAAGCCGGATTACAACCCCGTCATCGCGCCGGGGCCCGGCGTCAACGCCACCGCGTTCCGCGACCCGACCACGGCGTGGAAGGGACCCGACGGGGTCTGGAGGCTGGTGGTCGGCACCGTGGACAACCACCGCGGCCTCGCGATGGTGTACCGCAGCAGGGACTTCAAGAACTGGGCGCGCATGAGCCGCGCGCTGCACTCGGCCGACACCGGCATGTGGGAGTGCCCCGACTTTTACCCGGTGACCTCCCACGGCGATGGCGCCCGCAAGAAGGTCGTGCTCAAGGTGAGCCTCGACTTGACTCGGTTCGACTACTACACGATCGGCGAGTACGACGCCGCCACCGAGACGTACGTGCCCGACGCGGCGCTCCGCGATGGCAACAACGGGCTCCGGTACGACTACGGTAACTTCTACGCGTCCAAGACGTTCCTCGACACAGGCAAGCACCGCCGCGTCCTGTGGGGGTGGGCCAACGAGTCGGACTCCACCGCCGACGACGTCCGCAAGGGCTGGGCCGGCGTGCAGGCGATCCCGAGGAAGGTGTGGCTCGCCTCGGACGGCAAGCAGCTCCTGCAGTGGCCGGTGGCGGAGATCGAAACACTCCGCGGCAACAAAGTCAACGTCAAGCACAAGCTCCTCAAGGGCGGGGAGCACTTCGAGGTCTCGGGGCTCTCGTTGCCAGCGCAGGCCGACGTGGAGGCGTCGTTCCGGGTGACGGACCTGGACAAGGCAGAGCCGTTCGACCCGGCGTGGAAGGCGGTCGACGCGCAGACGGTGTGCGCGGCGCGCGGCGCGGACGCCAAGGGCGGCGTCGGGCCGTTCGGGCTGTGGGTGATCGCGTCCGACGACCTCAAGGAGAAGACAGCCGTGTTCTTCAGGGTGTTCAAGCGCGGCGACGATGGCAAGCACGTTGTGCTCATGTGCAATGACCCGTCCACGTCGTCGGAAGCCAGTAACATCTACAAGCCCACCTTTGCCGGCTTCGTCGACGTCGACATCGCCAGCAATGGCGGCAAGATCCATCTCAGGACTCTGGTACCACTTTGATCAGTTACCTGGTGATCTCTTGTTCAATTACTAGTTATCAGATTTTGGCTAAACAATGCCCTATGGCTCGGCGTGCAGATTGACCACTCGGTGGTGGAGAGCTTTGGAGCCCACGGCAGGACGTGCATCCTGTCGAGAGTGTACCCGACCAAGGCCGTCGGCGACAAGGCGCGCCTCTTCGTGTTCAACAACGGCGAGTCTGACGTCAAGGTCACCCACCTGAACGCCTACGATATGTTGTTGGCGAACATCATGGACGACGTGGGGCAGAGCTCCTGAGACCCGCCTGGCCGCCATTTTCTGTTCATATTCACAGATACTCTATGAGATTAACTTCGTTTTATAATGAGTTACATTAAACAACATCCTACGAGATCTCATGAATTCAATTTGCAAGGAACTGTCGATCATTCAGATCAAATATATTTATCCAAAATAGAAAAGTGAAACATAGATCAGCCTGAGCAGCCGGTTAAATATATTCAGATCTAATATAGTTGTACACAGCATAAATCCCTATTATTGTAGAAGAACAATAACAGTATGCTGTGCACAATTATTACAAGCCTGAACGGGCTGCTCATGCCCGAGTAATTATAGTTTTATAGTGGGACATAGATCACCTCCCTGCCTAAAATAAGGACGACGACGGCCGGAGTGCTGGCACCGATGGCAATGGCGACGTAGGCGGGCCACCGCGAAGTGGGTTCCACGGTGATGTAGACAGCGGTCATCATCGAGACTAGCATGCCGAGGCAGGCGATGACGGTGAGCCTGTGGCCCCACAGTAGCTGGTCGACCTTGAACTTGACGGGGTCCTGCCAGGCCCAGATGAAGCAGAACACCACGACGATGGAGCTGCACATGGCGATCGTGTTGGAGATGACGAAGATCTTGAAGGCCGGTCTGTGTCCGTGGATGGCGGTCCCCTGAAGCTGGCTGTAGCCGCCGGGCATGGTGTTGTTGGCGGTCCCCTCATCTTGATTCTGGTAGTAGCCGCCGGGCATGGTGAAAGTGGCGGCGAAGGTGACTGTGGCGATGAGGGTGGCCACAAGGATGTACGTCTCGACAACGTGGTCGAAATACTTGTCGCTGGAGGCCCTGCGGCTGGGGTAGGGGGCGAGCGGCGGCAGCTGCTGCTTCCGGCACCTCCTTGACTCCTGCTGCTTGAGCTGCTTCCAGAGATACATCTCGTAGGCATCCATCGTGTGCAGCTTCTGCTCGAGGAGGCTGCGCGCGGTATGGCCGTCGCGGTCGCGGACGCAGAGGTCCACGCGGGGATCCTTGAGCAGCATCAGTGCGGATGGGACGCGGCTCATCCCGACGGCGAGGTGCAGGGGCGTCTTGCCTTCGCCGTCGACGCGGTTGAGCAGCTCCGCCGGGCGGACGTGCCGGAGCAGGCACTTGAGCGCGTTCAGCTTCCCGCTGTGCACGGAGGTGTGGAACGCGTTGCGGCCGAGATTGTCAGCCATCTCGGCCACGTCGGGGCAGCGCCGGAGCAGCGCCTTGATGGCGTCCGTGGAGCCGTACTGCGCCGCGACGTGCAGCGGGGATTCAAGCCTGAGGTTGGGCTTGTAGGCCAGCTCCGACTGCTTGCCGAGCAGCATCTCCACCGCGCGCGGGTAGTTCTTCTGCGCCGCGTAGTGCAGGGCGTTGTTGCCGTCGGAGTCGGTCAGGTCGATCAAGTCCGACCGCTTAGCCAGCAGGATCTCCACGATCCCTGGAAATGACGAAGTGATTGGCTTTCTATTTGAACTGCAAACGCACGGTTGACACTAACAAGAAAAAAATTAAGGGTCCGGAGCAGAGCTTACGGATGTGGCCGCCGAGCACGGCCTGGTGCAGCGCCGTGCCGCTGAGGGAGATCCAGGGCAAGAACTCCTGGTCGACCCAAGCGTGGTCGACGATGATGCTCACGACGTTGACAAGGCCCTCGCGGGCGGCCATGTGCAGCGGCGACTCCATCCGCTTGTTGAGGTCGTGGCCGCGCAGCGGGTCGGCGTCCAGCAGCGCCACTGCCACGCCGCTCCTGTGGTGCCGCACCGCCTCGTGCAGCGGGCTGTTGCCCTCCTTGTTGGTCATGACCAGAGGGTTTTTCTTGTCCTCCGCATCCGGAATTTCCTCAGCGCGGCTGATGAGGAGCTTCGCCACCTCCAGATTCCCCGCCTTGGCCGCCAGATGCAGCGCGGTGTCGTCGTCGTCGTTCCGGGCGACGAGCAGATCCTCCATATTCCCCTCCGCTATCTCAAGGACCTCGCGGGCGAAATCCGCGTGGCCGTGCAAGGCGGCGAGGTGGAGCACCGTGTTGAGCTGCGGCGTCGTGGCGCCCAGCATCGTGGTGTCCTCCTCCGTCAGCTGCTTCAGGCTCGACACTCTCCCCTGAGTCGCGGCCTTGTACAGAGCAGGATCCATGCGTCGCCCGCTCTCCATGGCCTAACGTTTCTAGCTCCGGGATCTACTCTGCTCTGCCCAGCTATTGATCTCTCTTATAATCTCAGTTCATCGAGAAGGAAAGATCAAGGAGACGCCTTGCGAATTGGACAGAATAAGTTGCAGAACAGATGACGAGGCGATGATACGAATTGTATACTCGCACTTTTTGAACTGGTTGCTTGTCAAATCAGCCTTGGCATCATGCTCAAGGCGAGAAAGTAATATACCAAGCTTGGTCGATCAGGGTCTGAAGGATACCATATATTTCATTTCTTAGCTGGTTACACCAGCTGGAAGAAAAATATACACAGCTGAAGGTAGAAGAAGAGACAAAACAATTCTTAATGAAATTAAAGGCTCACTAGCCTGTTGAGAAGATCATGAATTGGTGGCTCACTAGCCGCAAGCTGATGCCAAGGCCAAGAGGGAATCTTTCGATTCTTTGACCGTCCTGACCTTTTGATCATGTGGTTTGAATGCAATGATCGGGTCTTCAGGCAGTGTAGGCCCCTAAAGTATGTGGTGGCAGTCAAGGTTGTAGATTTTGCTAGGCTTTGGAGTCGTTATAGATTTGTTAACTAGTCAGGGGCTTGTTGGCGAGTAGTCAGTTTTTCATTTGTTTATGTCGTGTATAAGGTTGCACTGTAACATTATTTGTTGTGTTGTGTTTCTCTTTGTTCTTAAGATGAAACGTGCAAAGTACAATTTTAAACAAAATCATTTAAAAAATTATGTATGATTGTATGCTGAAGAGGCTAATGAAGTGGCAAACTTGTGGCAGTGGGCCCAACCAGCCTAAGAACATGTGGCACAATGGAGGAGTGTCGACGAACCAAATATGGTTCATTTTAAACACCTTAAAAGTATTTCAAAAGGTAAAAAAAAAAGGACATATCCACTGTTAAAAACTTCCCCACAAGGTGTAGAATGAAAAAAGATTATACGAGACAAATCTTGCTGCTGGAATAAATTACAGAGAGAATGTGTCATTCAAAAAGTACTATACCAATCCAGATAAACCAATAGTTATATATGACGCGCCCAAAAATAAAATAACTCATGGAAGCGCGCACATAGGTGTCTCTCTTATTGTCGCTTCGCCTCAATAACTAGTCACTTTTAGCCATATACTAGTAATGACCTCCGAGCTTTGACTATCCCTGGTTAGCAGCCCATGGCCTTCTTCTTGTCGATGTTGGGCTTGGACACAACGGTGCCGTCGTTGCCGGCGAGCGCCTTGTACTTGTCCTTCCTGGTGAAGCTGGTGCACTCGTAGGACAGCGTGGAGGCGATGAGCCGCTGGATGTAGTTGGCCACCTCGTGGCTGCTCCTGCCGCCGCTGCAGGTGAGCTCGCTCGGCAGCTTGTTGAGGAACGTGACCACGTACCCAGGGCTCGGGTTCATGAAGAAGTAGAAGGGGTCCAGCCCCTTCCACCCGCGCGCCGTCGTGCCGTGGAACATGCTCATCTGGTTCTCCATCGCCACCGGCACGATCTCGTCCGTCAGCTCCGCGAATAGCGCGGAGAAGCGGAGCAGGAAGGGCTCACGGCAGGTCGTGCCCTCGGGGCAGATGACCAGGTCGCCCTCCGTCAGGAGGCGCCGGATCATGGCGGCGTCGGCGGCGCGGTCGCGGGTCAGTCGCACCGTCCGGATCGGCGACAGGATCTCCGACAGCCGTGACACCTGTTAAAGTTGGATCACCGTGAGCACTCACTCGACGAAGTGGTTTGCATGACATGTTTCTATTGAAAAGGATGCATGACACGTACCGAGTAGGTGACCGCGGTGATGGGGCGGCCGAGGGCGGTGGAGAGGAAGATTGGGTCGAGGAGGGTGCGGTGGGAGCAGATGAAGAGCACGCCGGTCTGGCCAGTCTCGCGGCTGGCCGGCGGGGGAGGGCTGCCCTTGATGGTGACGCGGACGCCGAGGGCGCGGAACGCATGGTACACCATGTGCATCGGCAGCAGCGCGCCCGCGGCGATGCGGAGGCACGCGAGGACGAACCCGATAGGGATCCACAGCGCGGTGAGCAGCGCGAGCGCCGGCGACGGCTTCTGCACGAGCCGGCCGTCGTGGAACACCACCGGCTTCGGCAGGTCCTCCCGCGGCACGGGCTTCATCTTCGGCGCCGCGGGAACCACGTACCCCTCCTTGCACAGGCTCATGAACGGGAAGTCGGTCCTCCTGTCGCCGAGTCCGACCTCCGGCACGACGTCGCCGAACGCCTCCCGGAGCGCGTCCGCCTTCCTCTCGCCGACAAGGACGCCAGGGGCGCGCACCAGCCCCGTCGCCCTCCCGCGCCAGATCACGAGCTCGGTGCCGACCACGACGTCCGCGCCGATGTAGTCCTTGAGGAACGCCTCCACCATGATCCGCGGGTTCGCGGTGAGCACGCACCGGCGCCCGCACGCTGAGAACACGCGCCACGACTCCGGGTGCAGGTCGGAGCAGTAGAACTTGGGCAGCACGGCGCGCGCCACGGCCTCGATGTCGGCGACCCGCGCGCCGGCCATCGACGCCAAGATGAGCACCTGGATGCCGGCCGCCTCCGACACGAAGTAGTAGAGCAGACCCGCGAGCGGCGCCAGCACGACGAGCAGCAGCAGCCGCAGCACGCCGCCGGTCTCGAACGCCATGTGGGCGAAGTACGGGAAGGAGCTCCGGCCGCACAGCAGCGTGCCGTCCAGGTCCGCGACGACCGTGTCGCCGCCGCGGTCGTTGGACGAGCACTTCTCCACCGCCGGGAACGGCGAGGCGGCCATCGTCGTCTCCCCCATTCTCCCAAGTCCTTCGGCGCTAGAACCTAGCAAAAGACACCACACTTTCCACGCGCTCTCTTGGATGTTTTGCATGCGAACTCTATGCTTTTCCATGGCCGCTTATATAGACGCAGGTGAAGCACGAAACGGGAAGGACGAAACAGTTGGTCGCGACGTGTATAGAAGAGACCGAGGAAAGGGACTCGGCAAGGGTACAAGCACAGAACGTCAATGGGAATTTGTGGAAGTTCCCAGTGTTCCAAGGAAGATTTCCTTAGGAACCACCGGTGCAGCGTTGTTTTACATGGGCGCGCAGCTTCGGCAGGGCCGCCAGTAAAGCGAGGTCGGAGAAAAGAAACATAAGTCTGTGAGAATTACATGGAGTGAAATTTTGTTCTTTTGGGTGAAGGCGACGTAGGGTTTGTAACGGAGCTTGATTTGGTTTACTGTGATGAAGTAACGGTGATTGTTAAATATTGATTTGAATTTTTTTCTCTAGCATTACTTTTGGCAGTGGCCCGTCGGCTTGGCATGCTTTAAATTTTATTGCCAAGAAGACGTTTTATATGGCTGAAATCTCAATCAAACCCCGGCCGGATATAAATAAGAGGATAAAAATGAAGGAACCAGTATAAACATCACATAAATCCTTTGGTACTATGATAGTCTTACTCTTTCCTATATAAGATGATTCGTAATGGTGCCATTTCTACAAAAAGAGAACATCACGCGAGTGCCAATAACAACATGGACTCCAAAAATTAGTTTCACGCATTGCACACAACTTGCAATCTATGTTTGGCAGAGGATTCTATACTGTTCTGTCAAACTTGATACAAAAAGAGAAGCACAGGTCGTCTGCCTTTCTGTTTGTGGCCTTTGATGCACCAGATGATCTCAGGTTTGCTCTGCTCCTCTATTTCATGCCTCGGAAACATTCAGAGGTAGGTCTCAGTCTCATCATGGTTTCCATGATGACGGTGGCGGCGGGGGAGTTGGGAACATAGGAGGAATTGCAGAGAAGATGGTGTTCTTATCAATCGCATATCTTCCAGTGTCAATGTCAGCAAAAGAAATCAGTGAGGCAACCAAACCAGCATTCGCCGCAAGAGTGGGTTCAGTGTAATTGTAGTTCGTGCGGATATCTTTGAAACGGTCATGCTTGTCAGGGCCAGCGACCATTGCTCCAACGAGGATATTAGGGTTTGCTTTCTTACTCTCCCTCCATTTGAATCCTCCTTTGCATCCATACTTGACACCATTATGCGGTATCGATGCGCCTCGGTGGTGAGGCCGCTTCGGGTACTTCTTTCCGAAGCCCACGACGTAGCTCATCTTCAGTGGATTCTTGCCAAGAATGTAGTCAAGCTGCAAATTGAAGGAATCAAAGTGTCAGTTTTTACTAAAGCTGATTTAACATTAGTAACTCCGTGAGCATTAAGAACAGAACTTACCTGTGACCTGGCAAACTTGCGGAGGACTTCTGTGGTGTAGAAATTAGGTCCACAGTACCAGCCAGGTGTATCTGCAGCTTCAAGATAATCAGCATACAAAGAAACAAGGAAAGCTGCGTTGACAGCGTACTGAAGTGGTTGAGGTCCTCCATGGTTGAGCTGTATTAATCCTCCTGCAATAATATTCCACTCCTTAGCTTTCTTCTGTTGCTAGAAATAAAGAAAGTGACAAAGAACTAGGGATGTCACCAACCTTTTGTGAAGTTGAATGAATTAAACAAGGGTAAATATGAGCACATGACATTATCAGTTTGGTTGTGGAATGTCCTCAGTATTTCTTCGTAAGGGTACCCTGGACTCAAGAAGAGCCTCAACCTGCTGAGAAGAACCTGGAACAACGTAGAAACCATGTTAATGTTGCATCGATATCCCTTATAAGGTTGCATTAGAACATTGGATAGCCTTTCTCGTTTTCCTAATGCAGTATTTCCTTATGTTCTACTTAAGTGCTTCTGGTACACTCATGAGTTATTACTGTGGAGCGTGTTCCCTTTCCACTATGGTTATACTGAGTACTCCAATTTTTTAAAATATTTAGTTCTAAAATACGAAAAATACTGACCTGAGCTCCTGGAAGTTTGTCATCCCAAGTAAAGACTCCATAGTTCGGACTACCAAACCAGTAAGCTCCAGCATGCTTAGCCATTCCTGGAGCTGTGGCGATTGTAAGGTACGAATTGTTTCCGGTGGCGAAGTACATCCACGCACCACCCCACACAAACTCATCCCAGTAGCTGGTGGAATTGTAGAAAATAGCCTGGTCAGAACCGTTGGGGCTGTATCTCCCACGCTGCATCCTGCCGAATTTGTACAGGGCCTTTGCTCCATGGACAAGCTTGTCAGAGTAGGTCTTGCTGTCCTTGAACACTATGGAAGCTGCAGCCAGGGCGGCGGCCATTTCAGAGGCGAGATCCGAGCAAGAGTGGCACTCTGTGACAGGCCTCTTGTAGTCGATATCCTCTGGTCTCATCCAGCAGTAGTGGTCGTTCGGTGACGGGCCTTTAGAGGTGTCACCTATACCCACCTGCAAACAAGAAGTTTCACACGGCATCAATGATTGCTGCCACTGCAATGTGCTTTCGGTCGATGCTTTGTCCAAAGGACATTGGAAAAGTTACCCGATTGGGTGGATCTGATGCAAAATTTCTTTGAACATATGGTAGCATATCAACAGACCTGGATTATGAAAGACTATTAACCTGGGCAACAATCCGGTCGATCGTGTCGGCCGATGAATTGAAGGTCTTGAGGAGGTAGTCCGTGCCCCACTTGATCAGCTCCTTGACATGGTCGAGCTCGCCGATGGCCTCGTACTTGGCTCTGTACTCGATCACGCTCCAGCTGAGCATGGTCATGGACCAGGCCATGGGGTAGTTGAACTTGATGGCGTCCCCTGCGTCGTAGAAGCCTCCGACCAAGCTCCTCCTGACGGAGCTGTCCGTGAGGCCATCCTTCATGCAGGAATTGCCCCTCCAGCTGACGCCGTTGTGCTTCGGCAGATGACCGGCTGGCATCCAAGGAGAGACATCGTCAGTTGCAGTTACAGGGTGAAGATTTCTTTTCTGTCGGTGCAATGCTTCTGTTCACCAATTTAGATGCTTATGCAAATTCATGGTGTTTAGCCGTCTTTTTCAGATCAGAGTGAGAGATAGTGGTGAGTTTTTTTTTTCTCTCCCACAAGTAGACTGATATAGGATTCATATCTGCTGCCTTTCTTACTTGATCCTAACCACTCATGATAAAATCAATGTTAAATAATAATTGCATGACTCGTGATCTTGTTTTTTAAATAGATTAATATAATTTAAATAAAAAATAATCTTAAATTATGAAACGTTGAATGTATAGATAGGATTAAATATGGCAAAATTTATCACACAAAAGCAAAGGCAGAGGATATAAATCCACCGATATATGCAGCGTATGTATAGGAGGAAAGGTCCGTTTTTTACGCTCTGGGCTTGCTAAATGTTAGAAGCGTAGAATGAAAGAACGTGCCATGAAAAGAGAGCAAGAAATGCCATGACCCAAACAACACAACATCTCCCACTTTTTCCTAGTTTATAAAAGGAAAGAAAAACCTGGGACAACCAGAATTATCAGCACGCAAAACCGGATCTGAATTCAGGGTGAGGAGAGGAGAAGAGAGGAGGAAGGAGCTGTGCAGAGCAGCAGGAATAAAGGGGGCAAAAAAAACATCACTCACATCGCTGCGCGTTGAAGAACATGAGCGCCTTGTGCAGCGCCTGCGTGTACTGGTCCGGCGGCGGCGGCGGCGGCTTCTTGTGCGGGACGAGCTTGACGATCATCATGACGAAGCCTATGAAGAGGCCGACGCCGAGGATGATGCCCACGGTCCACATGAAGATCTTGCGGTCGACGACGACGCAGCCGAGGTCGACGTACTTCTTCTTCTTCTTGCCGGTCTGGTCGCCCGGGCCGGCGAGGAGCCAGCTCTGCTGCGTCTCGTCCAGCTGCCGCATCAGCGCCGCGCGGTCCAGGTCCCGGCTCCGGTCGTCGTCCGTCGCCGAGTCCGCGTGGGAGATCTCCAGCGGCCCGCCCCACGGGTCCCGCCCGAACATCCTTCCCTGCCTGCTCGCCGCTCTCGCTCACGCTCTGAGTCCTCCTCCTCCTGCTACGGCCGCGAAGCCGCGGCTTCTCCGGAGAGTTCACGCCGTAACGGCGGCAATGCGAGTTTGAGAGCGAGGAGGACGCACGACAGGAGCGCGTGCACGGAGCAGAGCAGAGCAGTGCAGTGCAGCGGATGGTAAGGGCGAGGGGTGGGCGTGGGAGTGATGAGCTGAGGAGGTGGTTGTCCTGTGTTTTGTTGGCGTGCGATGCGGTGCAGGGATCTGGTGGTTGGCGCGTCCGTTTTACCGTCTTTTCGGGTCGGTGGGTCTCGTCTCTCCTCGCAGAGCCGCCCGCTGCTCCGGTGGGTGTGGGTGAGGTGAGCCCGCCGGGAGGCGGTGGGCACTCCATCTACTTCAGCTTTGGGTGCTGGTGCGCGTCCGCGCTGGTGCCGTCCCCACTCGTCGTAAACCCTCCGATCGCTACGGTACAGAGGGGTGTCGGCGTTTGCCCGTTTTGTTGTTCTGTTGCTAAGTATAGCATCCAGATCCGTTTCGCCAAAATCACTTGGCTGTCTCCGGCTCTTGCCGGATGCCGAATCGCCGATACCGAAATCCGACCCGGTTCAACCGACGCCTCAACGAGACGATTTGGTTTCCATGTCAGGTTCAGGTGCTACGAGGATGCAGCGGCCACTGTGGTGGTTGCCGGATAATTGTACTCCTATCTGGGTGTGGTCGTGTAAGAAAAAGGGAGAGGTCTTTGGTATATTAACTTTCGTAGATCTGGGATGGCTCATCAGGCTGTACTATAGTAGTACGTGACTGAGAAAAGATGGCGCCAATAATGGATGAAAGCGACAGAGTTAACGCGTGCCCAATTGCGTACCTTCACAGACGCAGTTTACCGTTGCTTGCTCCAAAGGTCGAAGCGGCAACTCACATGCTAAATGCAAGACACTTGCGGCAGTACATGCCCAATTAGCAGTACTCTCCTGGTACCTTTGTTGTTTTCCCTTTTTCAATATACTGGATGGATAATAGGATTGTTACTCTGTTAAAAAAAGAAATGCGATAAGCCGAGACCACTACGATCATAGCATGTGGCCGAGAGGAGACAGGGAACGGTACGTTGGGGACCGGGTAGGGACCCCCATCCCCAGGAGGCGATGATGCCGTGTGACTCTTCTCTCTTTCTAAGCACGTCATTACCCACCATTTCTCGCTGTCCCGGCGTTCTAACTAGGACATGCATTGCCTGTAAAATGAGATTCTTATCCTGGCGCCGTTCGATCGGTATAAAATTTGCCATACCAAGTGGGCCTTTTGTTTAAAGTAAACAAACGCATAGCCATCACTTTATGCACTTTACATAGTTTAGTAATGCTAAGAACCGGCACTCTGCTCTTTTCAAAAAAAAAAAAAAAAAAAAAAAAGAACCGGCACTCTGCTCCCCTGCATCTATGCCAATGAATGAACATAGAAGTTTGAGATGCTAGCGGTCGTGAAGTGCGTCCATGGCCATCACGGAATTATGGGAACATCAACATAATGATAATTGATAATCAAATCTTCCTGCAGCTGCGGTCCTTAACGATCATGAAGCTAGAGCAAGTGACACCTGTTGTCTTGTACAATCGACAGCTCCCTTTTATGAGATCCGATGATCGCGCCCTTCAGTTCAGTCGTTGATATGAATGACAGACCAGTCAGAAATGAAATAAGCTAAATCCGACGTATGTAATGTTCTTAAGAATATGTAGTTCCAAGTGGACTATTGTGTGCCAGTGAGTTGGTGTGATCAGGCGCACCTGGCTATCTGGAGTGTAGGAGGCAGCAGTGACCATCTCGTTGAGGTCGGTCCAGTCGACAACCTGCCGGTCGCGGATGCTCCATAGTCGCACCTTGGCATCCAGCGACCCACTGATGAAGTACCGGTCGTCCACAGGATTGAAATGGATGCAAGTCACGGTTCAAAGTGGCAAGAGGGCACGACATCAGTTTCAACTTTCAATTGCAAGCCAGAGATATATAGCAGCAATTATGAGATGCTTGATGGCTGGTGGTAGTTGGCGGGGACGCGATGAGGCGTCCTTACCTCAATTGGTGCGGGGTCGCCATCTCACATGGCGGGTTAATTAGCTCGCCCTCTCCTCTCCTGCCAGAGTGCCAGGACGGGGACTACCCAGCGGCAGCTATGAAGAAAACGAAAGAAGAAAGAGATCGAAGAGAGAAATTTGAGTTCGTGACCAGGTTTCAAAAATCACAGTATATCGTTCGGTTTTTATAGTTTTTAACTGGTTCAATTTAGTAAATCAATTAATTTTCGTTTGAAAACCATAAAATACTCTATGTAAAAAAGTAAACTGTTCAATTTTTATGACTAATTGATCAATTTTTAATGGTTTAAAAAATGACACTGTTGTAATTTTTTAAACTGTTGATAGCGACGCCGAGAAAAATAAAAAAAATCTGGGCGGCGACCTGTCGGTGGCGTGCTCCTTGGACCCCCCTCCGCGCGTGCCGAGGAGAGACTCGTGTCGTCAGAGCCTCACGTGACGTGCCCGATGGGGGACTAGACTACGCTGCTGCGGCCGCTCCAGGTGTCTGGTGCGGCGGCCAGCACTGAACCCCAAGCAGATCCGCGTCCAGAGGGCAGGGAGGAGGGGTCCATGCCGTCCAGAGCGACGAGACACTTTTGCACCCAGTGCGTGTCATGGGCGTCGACCTGGCGCACAACAGGCGTCTACGGATCGGGACACGATGCCTCGCCATTGTTGAGCATCTCTCCACCTTGCTCCACTGGGCTCGCTTCGATGGTACACCAACCAGTAGGCCGGATTCTGATAGTTTGGGGACGGACGCTTGCTGCAACGAGAAGCGCTACTAAAACAGCAAGCAACACGAACCACTTCCGTGGGATGTAAGTGTCAGGCGGTCGTTTCAGAGCGTTGCACTCGCACACGTTCGTTCTCGCATTTTTATCCTCTCAACAACGAGAATGAAAGGTTGAAGCACAAGGCTGTTCTGATAAACGAACCAAACGACTGATTGCATACTCTCTTTATTTTTTAATTGATGCTATTGTCGATTTTTAAATTTTATTTTAATTATTTGTTTTATTTAAAAAATTTGTTCGAATGTGTAAAATTTTAAGTTGTAATTCAAATAACTCTAATAATAAATTAAATTATATCAAAATATATGCAATTTATTAAATTTTTTTAATAAGAAAAATGATCAAATAACTCTAATGATAAATGCTATGCTGTTGATGAAACCTGGCTTGACGCTGATGTCTGAAAAGGAGATGCCATTTTTCTTCAGAGATGTGCATCGGTGAACCAAAATGAAAAGGCAGTCTCTCTCTGCACCAGTATGGCCACCTTTTTGCGTGCTCTCGTGGTCAGTTCTCCACGGTACAAAAGCTTCAGCAAAACTTATCCATGTTGCCGCCATGAGAACTGGTGACTGATCACAAGACAGGCTTTTGCACCAAGAAAGATCAGTGAAACGGTAACACTGCATGATGGTGCTGCGGTGAAGATCCAAAATGATCGTAAAGAGAGCTAGCGTAGTATTACTGCAGAGAAGATTCAGAGTGCGCAGAAACTCATAGCATCAGAGCTTAAATAGAGTACAACAAGAGGACAAACCTACCTTTATCAGGTTCCCCGCTAGATTCAGGCATGTCTGTTTTCAGTGGGTACTCAACAAGCTAAATAAACAGAGCTTGAGTCAGAAATGCACATTAAGAAAAAGAGTTAGGTTCACGTATCACAAGTAACTTATGATGAAGCTATCTTGATCAAGAGAAGGTTATCTAGGCTATCCGGGAGAGCTAAGGAAATAGAGACAGGAGATAAAAAGGTTGCTGACACAAGAATCAAATCACACTGTTCTTTATTATACAAACTTAAATAAGCGATTTAATCAAACGGGCAAACCTGAAGCATCTTATGCATTTCCCGGGGCTCTTCCTCAAACAATACTCTTTTTATTCATTAATTGATGTCACCGTTGACTTCGAGCATCAAATTTGACCATTCATTTTATTGAATAAAACGAATGATCAAAAGTTGATGCTCGAAGTCAATGGCGACATTAATTTAAGAACGAAGAGAGTATAAAAAAAAAACAAATACTTACACAAAATCATCATCATGAGATTTAAAATCAATTGAATAAATCCTTCAATCATCCTCTATTTTAAGTCGTTGTAGTTAAGTCGTATCGCTCCAAGATATGGTGCCGCTAAGGCATCAATCCATGTCCTTTGAATTGGTGTGATCAATCAAGTGGCTGGAACTCGGGAGCAAATTATTCATTTTTTTTAGAAAAGGAACAGGAGCAAATCATTCCTTCCCGGCAGACAAGGGGATAAGACCTGCTTTGAACGTAAAATTTTTATACGAATCGATTCAATCTTATAGAAAAAAATATAGAAAATATGAGTTTTTTCCTCCTTTTGAGGCCTAAAGGAGGGATTGCTCGCTCCATTCACCACTGAGATATCACCCACCGTCCGATTGAGACGTGGCGGTCAAGATGAAGGATGCTGCGGCAGATACTGTATGTCAGTGGGCCATATCTGTCAGTGAGAACCTTCCAATCAAGTCCACGTCACCCTCTGGTAACCGTTTGCCATCTACTCCTATTTTCTTTTCTTTTTTTATTTTTTTTAGAAAGGGAAAAATGCCTCATAGCCGTTGCTCTGGATCCGTGATATCCCCCGGCCACCGCCTCCAGCGGCTCCTTCGCCTCCTTCCCGCCGCACCACGTTCACCTCTGCAAGTTTAAAGCCTTCTCCTTCCTTTCGCCTCCCCTCCCCAGCGCAAACCCACTCCTCGTCTCCGCCAATTCCACACCAGCGAAACCGTAACCACAGAGCGAGGAGGCAAGTCCAACCAGAGATCTGCGCCATGAACGACCTCATGACCAAGTCCTTCATGAGCTACGTCGACCTGAAGAAGGCGGCGATGAAGGACCTGGAGGCGGGGGGCGACGGGATCGAGCTTCCCGAGGCGGGCGGCGTCACGGACGAGCGCCTGCGGGGCTTCTTCCAGGAGGCGGAGGCGGTGAAGGCGGAGATGGCGGCCATCCGCGACGCGCTGGACCACCTCCACGCCGCCAACGAGGAGGGCAAGTCGCTGCACCAGCCCGACGCCCTGCGCGCGCACCGCGGCCGCGTGAACGCCGACATCGTTGCGGTGCTCCGCCGCGCCCGCGACATCCGCGCCAGGCTCGAGTCGATGGACCGCGCCAACACCGTGCAGCGGAGGCTCTCCGCGGGCTGCTGCGAGGGCACGCCGCTCGACCGTACCCGCACCGCCGTCACCGCGGGGCTCCGGAAGAAGCTCAAGGACCTCATGCTCGACTTCCAGGCGCTGCGGCAGCGGATGATGTCCGAGTACAAGGAGACCGTCGAGCGCCGCTACTACACGCTCACGGGGGAGGTCCCCGAGGAGGAGGTGATCGAGCGCATCATCTCCGACGGCCGCGGCGAGGAGCTCATGAGCGCCGCCGTCGCGGAGCACGGCAAGGGCGCCGTGCTCGCCGCGCTCCACGAGATCCAGGACCGCCACGACGCCGCGCGCGAGGTGGAGCGCAGCCTCCTCGAGCTCCACCAGGTGTTCCTCGACATGGCCGTCATGGTGGAGACGCAGGGCGAGAAGCTCGACGACATCGAGAGCCACGTCGCCAACGCCTCCCACTACGTGCAGGGCGCCAACAAGGAGCTGGGCAAGGCCAAGGAGTACCAGCGCAGCAGCCGCAGGTGCCTCTGCATCGGCATCCTCCTCCTCCTCCTCATCGTCCTGCTCGTCATCGTGCCCATCGGCACCAGCTTCAAGAAGTCATGAAAAAATGGAAGCATTGTTAATTCTGGTGGTCAGGAGTTCGAATTTGATTGATTCGTTGGGTGTGGTGGGTTTCCTGATCTGACACTCTGCGTTTGTGTCTCCTATTGTTCTACTACCACTTATTTCGCAATCCCTAGCTGTATTCTGAATGTTCCGGCATCGATCAGGGCTCACCTGATGAAAATACCATTAATTGCAGTTCCAATTCATTATAATGGCTTTGTGTATGATAATATGAGTTTGGCAGACCAGCGAAAATTTGGCTGATCAAATATTAGGATTTTACAACTTTTGTGTGATGGATGTTTTGTCTCAACAATTGATCAGAGAAAACTCAGCATGGGTTGAGGAGGTGTTACCCACGGGAAGAGGGGAGAGAACTCAGCAAATCAATCTTGAGGTGGTGGTGATCGCATCAAAGAGCAATAAGTCATTCTGTACAGAATTTGTGCGGCCCGTTTGTACAGAACAAATTGTGGTAGACCTAGGGAAACCTGCAAATCGAACGGCATTTCCATTTCCAACTTCTATGGATCGGACTGAGGCCGGATCTTTTGAGTTTTTAGTAAAATTGCCTTAGTGACCAGTTAAAAAGCTGATTGGTAAAATTTAAATGTTGGTTTTTTAATATACATTTAGTTTTTTTCACATTAAAAATTGGAAAAGCAGACCTCAATGAATTTTTCAATGAATTTTTCAGCTTTTAGTTTATTTTTGCAAAAGCTAGCTTTTCAGTGTTTTAAAGACGAGCTTTTAAACTTTGTTTGTTTCAGCTTCTCAATTTTTAATTTTTTAGCTGAAAAAGTCAATTGAGAAACTGAAACAAGAGATCAAAATGCCAGTTCTTATCCTGCTGTTGCTTGTTCTGCCCTAATGGAGAAGACAACATTCTTCAGTGCCGATGAGGTCTCGGATGCTTATTCAGCCTCTGAAGTTTCCGTGGCCCATAAGGGAACCCACAAGTACACAACGTGTAGGCTGTAGTACAAGCTTAGTAGTGCTATGTGAAAAACGTGAAGATTTTTCTCTAACACCAAGGACGTGAAAAACTGATGCTACCGTGATTGGGGCATGCGGAAAACGGACCACGAAGCTGCCAGTGTATAGCTGTATGCCATACGACGGATGAGTGCTACCGTGTCTGGAAGCATGTGAAAATGGGCCACGAAGCTGGTCGCATGTATACACCCACGCAACGTCGTTTACAGAGAAAGCAAGCACTGGATCTGGAGTCTCGACGGCAAGCGCTTCTCCGTGGGCTGGCAAAATTTAACCCTGGAGCCGGTGGAGCGAGCAGAACATCTCTGTTGGGCTCTGTTGGGTTGGACACCTCGCGATGCCGGCTCCTACTGCGCTCATTTTGCCTGGATGTGTTGTGTCCGATACATAAAATTCAGCTGGATTTCTGTGAGCGCCGATTCACAGGGGGACACGACGAGTGAGTATATTATAGCCTCCTGAACCCAGGGCGGACCCAAGCCGCAAACTAGCGGCTTACGTGGCCACCGGAAACCCAGAATTTGGCTGTTTCTGCCGGAAGGAGATAAGAGAACACAACTTCGGGCAAACGACGGTATGCATCTCCTGCCAGCAGGCTACCGATCCAAAAACGAAAAATCTCAGCCGCGATACGGCGCGCTCCTGCGCGGCACGGCGTGTCGCGTCCGACCGTGAAAAACACAGCTCCCCTTTTTCCCCTATCTCTTGCGACCATCGAAAAAAAGTGACGACCCGTCGCGCTCGCGCCTGTGTGCGTGCTCCGCGTTGAATAGGAGGCGGGGCGGTGGCGCGCGGGGGTCGTGAACTCGTGATCGGTCACCGCACGGGATTGGCGGGCGCGGCGCGCGGATTTCCACGGATGGGGGCATGGGGCGCGTGCGGCTGCTGGGGCCGCATCGTGTGCACGCTCGCCAAATTCTCCCGTGTCCTCGTATCCCCGCGCCCGCGCGGCACCAGCTGCGAGTAACCTTATCCCTCCCCACCACCCGCTAGACTGCGTCTCACCTCGGCATCGAGCTAGAATTACCCTCTGTCCTCTCCCTGTCCTGTTACGCCGCCGCAGTCCCCTGCCCCTGTTGGCGCCACTCTCTTCCTCGCTTCTACCGTTCGCTCCTCCGATCACCGGTTGCTTTTGTGGCTAGCTCTGCTATTCCGAAGGTTAGCATTGTGCTCGTGTGTTTTGCCGTTTGGTGATGTGATGGCAGTTCTCACGGTTGCGATTGAGCTCTTGCCCTTGTTCTTTGCAGCGTCATACACTGTCAGAGTGTGCGATTGCAGTTTAATCTCCACTACCCCTTTCTAGTTCTAACACTGTCAGAGTGTTCCGGGATGCCGGAATGTGCTTGTGCAGAGACCGATGAGCATCTTGAACCAGCCGATCAGCCCTGGTGGCCACCCGGTGTTCCCGGCGGCCAAGGAGACCGGCCCGCACGCCATCCCCGCGTCGGTGCGCTTCGAAGGACCGAGCACCGCGGCCGCTCCCCACTGCCGCCGGTGGCAGGCGCAGACGCTGCGCCGGGGGATCAGCTACGTCGGCGTGGAGCGGGACGGAACATCTGGGTCCCGCGCGGCCCCGGCGCCGGCGTGCAAGCAGCTCACGCTGGAGACCGAGGACAGCGCCGGCCCGCCTACGTTCACGTCGCGGCCGCCGCCGCCGCCGCCGCAGGCGCTGTCGCTGCTGGTGGTCGTGACGTCCGCCGTGGAGCTGGACGCTCGCCAGACCGAGCTCATCGCGCGCAAGATGCGCCGGATCACGGGATTCATGAACCTCAAGGTAGAGAGCGTCGTCGACCCGTTCCTGATCGCTGGCTTCGTCGTCCGCTACGGCGCCGACGATTCGCACGTCATCGACCTCAGCGTCAAGGGCAAGCTCGCCGCGCTGAAGAACCGCGTCGACTCCATCGACCAGACCGCGCACGCCCACGGAAACCCGCTCCACTGAGCATCTGATCCGATCACGCGCGCCACTGCCGCGTCAATGAAGCTGAGCTATTCACACGCCCAGCTCCCAGATCACATGTATTGATCAATGATCCCGTGATGAACCTTCATACAAAAGCGCCAATGCGCTTTCGCCAACAACAGTTTTCCTGTGCAATTTTGTTGTAAATGGGGAAACTCTAGAGATTTTTGTAGCTTCAGTCGTGCCTAAGTTTGCACTTGCTACTGGTTATTGTACATGATCGATGCAGAAACAGCAGATTCTACAGTGTGGTAATTTGCTGTTGTAAAGTTGCCCATTGACCCACTGTATTTGAGGTTCAGGGTTCGATCTCTGCAACGTAAGGGCAGAGTAGTATAAGGACTAGGACAAAAAAAGTGAAGAAGGCCAGTTTCAGAGATCATCATGAAAGTACCGCAGTTCAGTGGAGGGATCGGATCGAAGCGTAATGGGCTATGGTGGCGGTGGCCATGGACTTCGCGGTGCTGGCAGAAGCGTTCGCTGGCCTCACCTGGCTCAGGGAAGCACCACACCACCGGCAGGAAAACAGAGTTAAGAGCACTCGATCGCCGACCGGCCTGTACATACAGAAATGGACGGTCGGCGAGATCCAAAAAGATTCGGAGGTCATCTTGCTCTGGCATTGGATTTGGCCCAAGCTTTAACGAATCTGGAGGCCTTCTTACTACAGTTTCTGGTTCGGGTTCAGCCCATTACACCTTGGTTTACTACTAGCCCATTGAGCCCATCTCGTTATTTTTTTTTGGTGACGGAGCCCATTTCGTTGCAGCAAGCTACTACTACACCGCTACGAGTTGGCAAGCGGCGCACCGTGACTTATCATTCAAGCTCTATCTGTTCGTACTAAAATAAGTGAATTTTTTAATTTTTGAAATTAAAATTTAATTATTCATTTTATTCTAAAAAATTGACAAAAATGAAAAAATAAAAAAGTCGAGCTTATCATTTCACAATAAATAATATTTAATTTTTTTTAAAAAATTATTTTGGGACAAAGAAATTAAATTGTTAATTTGTAGTTTCATAGAATAAGTGCAAACGTGACTAGTAGTTCCTTATGAAACCCATTAGGAAAACGTGACGTTCTTCTGTGCTGGAGCACCAAGTCCAGAATTGAAGACGTTGAAGTGTCCGTAGAAAAAATCTGAAGCTCCAGACGCCAACGCAGGTCCACCGGGACCAGAGAACCCGTGTCACAAGTCTTAAAAAAAAAAAAAACCGTGCCACACGACGCGGGGGCACCAGCGTCACGGCCTAAATGCGACCCGCGTGCGACCACGCCCTCCGTCTCCTTCCTGGCCCCGAGCCGGGTGCTGACTTTTTATTAACGACCCTCGCGGCCCCGCGTCAGCCACCGAATAAAAAACACGGCACGAAAGAGGTCGGCGCGGAGCCCGAAAAAACGTAAAGCCCCCAGCTCATCCGACGTGGCCTCTTTGCGACGCGCTGACGCGTGGACCCCGTCCATCGTGGCGCGGCAGTTCCCCTTCCCGCCTCCCGCCCGCTGCGTGCCGAAGCGTGCCGCGGCGCGCGAGCCCGGGCGCCCCACGTTCCTTTGCTTCAACAAAACAGCGCGCACGAAGACGAGCCAATACTTGCCACCCAATTCGCCGTAAATTGGCCCATAGATCAATACAGGCCGCACGAGATCCCAAAATTCGATCCACGTAGGACGCCACGCGAGCAAGAGGCCCGTTCCGCGAAGGAGCAGGCGGTTGCGCGTCGGAAACCTCTTGCTTGCCGGCTGACCCAATCCGACGCCGTCCCTAACCTATTTCTACGCGGACCACCCGTTCGTCGCCGGCGTAAACGCAACGGCGACTCGTCCAGGATCCTCCTCATCTTTCGGCTGCTGCGGCTCATCACTGCTCGCCGCACCTCACCGTCACTCCGTCGCAGATCGATCACCCGCGCACCGATGGCTGCGGCGGCGGCGGCAACTTCCGTCCGGGGTTACGGCCCGGCGTCGTCGTCGTCCGGGGCGCTCTCGCCGCGGCTGCGGGAGCGGATACCTCCATCCTTTCTGCGCGTGTCCTCTCCGCGTGCGGCTTCGGTGCGCGCGCGCGCAGCGGTCGCGGACGCGCCCGGCGCGCTGGAGCTCCAGCGACGGGAGGTGGGGCTGTTGGGGACCGCGTTCGGTAACGGAAAGGAGGAGGAGACGGAGGTGGTCGAGAAGTTCGGCGAGGAGAAGGTGGAGGGATGGATGCGGGAGTCGATCGCGGAGATCGTGCGGAACATCGGGGAGGCGCCGTTCCTGGTGCACCTGTTCAGCACCGACGACGGCTGCGGCGCGGAGCGCGTGACGGTGCGGCGGGAGCCCGCGGCGCCGGAGAGCTGGCCT